>QZGG01001933.1:0-49139 GCA_006409495.1 Sedum album | reverse complement strand
TACATAGTGCGTACCTTGATGCGGAAGCTTTAACGCCTAACGGAATTCAGATTAGTAAATAATAAAACCTGAAACAACAAACCTGAATTGTGTACGCAGTACATCGGGTTGGTGCTTCCAGCCTAGCCGGATGTCCCTTTCAATATACTGCTGAGAGTCACAGAGTATTGAGAACATTACGGTAGACCGGGGACCATACCCCTATTTATAGATTGTACACTAGCATCTATAAACGAGATAATTACCAAATCCGTCTCTCAAAGATATTGATAATTATCTCTTTGGTATCTACACAGGGAATATCCATGACTATATTATCACACCAAAATCTTAACCAATATTTGATCACTTAAATTGATAGATTTATCTTTAATAATAGCATATTTAAATATTCGATAAATATTTACGGTCCCATTATGAATATTTAATAAAATATTCCAACAATCTCCCACTGGAACCGAATATGCAATCGAATATCCTTGAAACTGTAGTGTGCACCAAATTGCTATTATTTCAAGGTGTGATCCGAACAATCCCGTCCATTAACTATGCTAAATAGGATCAAGGCAGCCTTCGTAATCATATTTCGTTACTGGACCGAGCTTGTCACGTATGCTAAAACAGCTAAGCGACATGGACAATCATGGGTGTGTAGCATGGAAATTACCATGCAATGTGATCAGCACATGCCTATTTCCAAACTGGTCCCAATGCGAGATCAACTGAACTTTTCAGAGTGTACAGTGCAACCTTATTCTGCAGAAACTTAATACAAATGCATGCATAAAAGCTTTGATAATATAGAGCGACATAACTCCCACTGAACCTGGATATCAACTAAGACGTCTTTCTCAAAAGATCTTAGCTAACTTAATGGCGCCATAGTGGAGTTTAACACCAAATGCTCTATATTATTTTTTCACTCTGTACTTTATGTTCACAACAAAGAATCCGAATTTAATGATCTTTCACACTGATTATTCTAAGTTGTAAACTGAATATGATTTAGTCAACATCACCAAATAACTACATAGTTTTTAACCTTATCGGAAGTATTAATGTGATAGTGACCTTTAACCATATTCCTAAATCGATGCCTTATAATTTGCTAGTCTAGTGCTGACGTAGACAAATTAAGATTTATAACAAAATCATGTAGGGCATCATCATAACCGATCTCGACTTGCTGGACATCCGTTAGTGAGCATATCTCCTTTGTATTCTCTTATTTTAAATTCAATTCTAAATTCCTGAAATACTTGCACAACATGTGATATATGTACGTACTTCCGAATACATGCAAAATCAACCAAAATTTAACGTGTATCACAAGTTCCACTAAGACAAATCCTTACTCCCACCGAACTGTGATATACGTTAACTGATGTTGTAGTCATCTCTAATCCGAATGAGAAGACAATACAACCTCCATTCAAATACCATCAACTGAATAAAAATATCACCAAAGTTGTTATTGAGAATATTGAGTTTGACGCATTATATTCTTAAAATCCTTATGGGGAGTGCAACCAAATCTCTCCCCCAAACTCAATATCCTCAAATATATGAGATTTCTCTCGCCAAAACATGATGATATTATCTTTATAATTATGCAAAAAAGGCACTCAAAGTGTTGTGCATTTATACTTAAAAAGAGAATAAACTTAATAACATGCTCACCAAATATTTAAAAGAAGATTTTGACATTCCAAGATACCGGTACAACATTAATAGCATGTCGGAGGACTATGGTATTAACTGTAAGTGATATCTTGTTGTAGTGATCAAACATTGACGATAAGATATGTGCAATAATAAGACATCGGAGGATGCAGTTACTATCCACATAAGTTGACCAAATAATCGTCACACATTTATCACCACAGGTACATATGTAGTCACAATAGATATTAATGTGCGGAGGCCTAAATTAATATCCACGCAAACTACAAAGTACTCCAACAAACCAAATATAATAATATATACATGGATACGCCACGGAGGTGGTCAAGTATTCCACTTCAATTAATATTCGGAGAGTTGGCTTAAGGGTTGAACGTCAAATCTCACAATTAAATCTTAAATAATGTTGGTTCGTTAATTTTATGATTCCTTATTAGTACAAATCAATCAAAGTCAATTTGAACAAACCGAACGAACCATAAGTAATTGAATTTGTCTAAAAATCCTAAATTAGACAAAATTCAATCATCAAAATGAATGAACACATCTTGAACCAAAAGTTAACCAAAACAGGTTCCATAATAAACCAAATTGAAGGAGTGAACCGAATCAATTCAAAACGAACCGAACCGATTCAATTTGAACTGAACCAAATGGTTCATATCCTCCTTCCCAAATTGAATACACAATATTAAATCAAACTAGATTTCATCAAACCAAAAAAATTTAACCGAACCAACACAAACTGAATAATAACATACCGAACCGATTCAATTTTAGATGAACCGAATGGGTCAAATCTCCTTCCCAAACTGAAA
This sequence comes from Sedum album, assembly GCA_006409495.1. NCBI lineage: Eukaryota > Viridiplantae > Streptophyta > Magnoliopsida > Saxifragales > Crassulaceae > Sedum > Sedum album. Next base: position 46,638 of record QZGG01001933.1, on the reverse strand, counting down.
CAAAAAAACTAGGGTTTCACCGTTTGAAACAGCAGCCGCGCTGCCCTAATCCAAGCCGCACTCTCCACTATTATCAATTGACCTCGAGACATGCCTGCTTGCATAATTAACCTACCTGCTCGGATCGAGCAAGCAGCTCAACCAAGCAGCTCAACCAAGCAGCTCAACCAAGCAGCTCAACCAAGCAGCTTGAAATTCTATAAAGCTTGAGGTGCATTTGTCTCTCAATTATTCCTTGAACTCGTCCCCAGTCGAAATCAAAAATCTCAGAACACATCATAAAAAAATTCGATTAAATCAATTCTGAGTAAAAGATACTGAATATGCTTAAACACCAAATATGGTGGCAACTGATACCACTTGTTAGAACTTAAATAATCAGAGTAGCGCAGCGGAAACATAAATAGCGTAACCCAGGATCGTAATAACCATATCGATGATTAAGCATAATGAACTGAAATTGTACATAGTGCGTACCTTGATGCGGAAGCTTTAACGTCCTAACGGAATTCAGATTAGTAAATAATAAACCTGAAACAACAAACCTGAATTGTGTACGCAGTACATCGGGTTGGTGCTTCCAGCCTAGCCGGATGTCCCTATTCAATAACTGCTGAGAGTCACAGAGCATTGAGAACATTACGGTAGACCGGGGACCATAACCCTATTTATAGATGTACACTAGCATCTATAAACGAGATAATTACCAAATCCGTCTCTCAAAGATATTGATAATTATCTCTTTGGTATCTACACAGGATATTCCATGACTATAATTATCACACCAAAATCTTAACCAATATTTGATCACTTAAATTGATAGATTTATCTTTAATAATAGCATATTTAAATATTCGATAAATATTACGGTCCCATTATGAATATTTAATAAAATATTCCAACATGAATATGATTCGAGAGAAAAACTTCCGATCGTAAGCAATCAATTTTCACCCCTTTTTACTTCAGTTACGCAATATTAAACTCCAACAATATTCAAGCTATTTCAGAATGAAGTTAACAAAGCTCAGTCTTATTTTATTACACATCATGGTGAAACAACAGGAAATATGTGCTTCGAAGTTGTATTGATATTGATGAAGCGAACATCTTGTTTACTACTTGTTCTGGAGATATTTCGTGCAGTAGCAAAAAAATATGAAAATTGGGGTTTTTTGTGCCGACATGGCTATTAGAATATTAGATTTGCAGTGCGTCTTGAACATTCCTCAGAAGTATATACTTGCGAGATGGACAAGGAATGCCATTGCTCCTCAAATAGAAGATACCAACGGGCATGATATACAAGAAAACGTTCGCTTTGATGTAAGTAAAAGATACATGTATCTTTGTCCGACACTAGTTAGATTAGCTGATTATGCAGCTCAAAGTGAAGAGGGATACCATTTCATACTCAGTCAAGTTAATGATTGGATGAAAGCTGTTAAACTTAAAGCCGAAGAGCATGATTCGTTTATTTCTATTAATGATTTAGCACCTCTGACTAGATATCAAGGACAAAATGTTAAAGGAGTAGCTAAGAAAGTACGAAACTACAATGGCAGTTGTTGGGGACGTGTTCCCTAACACGTTCTCAGTTTTGATGTTGAAAACACTTAGCTAACATTCCATGACAATGCAGGATTAGGAAATATGCAGATTTGGAAATAAAACAGATTTGGTAAAATCGTCTGTGGACGGGTCCGCAGACTGCACGAGGGCGTGCTGACGTGGCAGCAGAATATTTCAGAAATATTCTGATATTCAATAAGTTTTTAGAATATTTTGTATTTTAGAAACTTATTGTTTAGAAGATATTTTTGATAATGATTACCTAACTAACCGATTTCTAAGTATAATATTTAAGATATTATATTTAGATAAGGTTACTTAAATATAATATGTGATAATATTATATTGCCCTAACTGAATTTTAAATATAATATTTATATTATATTTAATATTAAGTTGCCCTAACTGATTTTTAAAAGATATTATATTTACTAATGTTACTATTATCTTTCTTATGGCAGGGAGAGATTTTAGGAAGCAAGGGCTAGGGTTTTGGTGATCATATAAATAGGACTTCAATGCTTTCAATCAAGACAAGTCGGTCAGTAAGAAAGAGCAAACAAAGTCGTGAGATATCGTTGATTGTTCGAGGCTATATTTCGCTCAAGGGTAGGCGAGTGGTGGACTCCGTATAGCTAGTATACAACAGCGGTATTGGTAGGACAATTCTGAGTTGATTTGAGTTGCTAGACGTAGGATTGTTACAAGTTCCGGGCAGACTTTGGGAGTTTGGCTGTACTAGGTGTAGACAATTGTACTAGGGAACAAAAGTAATCAATAAAGAATTGTCTGAGAAATCCTTTCCGGTCGACTCCGGGAAGGTAGTGGTTTTCACCTGTTATCAGGTTTCCACTATAAATCACTGAGTACGCGTACCTACTGTTCACTTTATTATTATTGTTTATTATTTCCGCTGTGCTACTTGATCTTGAGTACACGTTCACACTAGAGGACGTGTTCACAAGTGTCGAGAAGTGAACCAAGCTAACCGTAACGATCCAACAATTGGTATCAGAGCCCGGCTCTAGATTTCTTGTTTAGCTTGCAGGAACAGGTACAATGACGTCTCAGGGAGATTCATTCTGGAAACCGCCTATGCTAAGGCCGGTGAATATGATGGTGGGCCAGGAGATGGAAGCTCACGTTTGCTCTTTAGATGGACAAGTATGGAGGGTTATAGAACAGGACCGTACGTTATGACTAAGGATACCCCTCCCGTGGAGAAAAAGAGAGAGGACTATAGCGATGCTGATTATAAGGCTCTCGAGAAAAATAACCGTGCTATCAAAATCATTCTCCAAGCATTGTCCGACGCTGACCGCCGAATCTGCATCACTTACAGACTGCTAAGGAGATGTGGACCGCTCTTAAGGACCTGTACTCAGGTAATGTTGATGTTCAAAGGAACAGGATTCTTGCTGTCTCAAAGGACTATGAGACAGCGGTTCAGGGAAAGAACGAGTCCCTGGAAGACTTTCTTGCTAGGTTCAAAGGATATGTTGGACAGCTGCAGTTTCTTGGAGAAAGTATACCAACCTGGAAAGTCACTCATCAGTTCCTAGGAGCACTCAACTCAAAATGGGACAGTATCTCTATTGCGTTCCAAGCCCAGAGCGACATAAAGACTATCACTTTAGAGGAACTAGTAGCTCGTCTTCAGAGTAACGCTGGAATACATCAACGGAAGGTTGAAAGAAGAGAACCAAATAAGTATGAAAAGGACAAGTCCCTTGCTTTGAAGATCGAGAAGGCCATGGAACTAGCTGAATCCGAAGAGATGCCTGAAGTGGATGACATCAATCTTGCTATGTTGACCCGTGCATTTAAGTTTACCAAGTTCAACAACAACAAGAGAGCTGATAAGAGCACCGCTGACAATGGACCTGGAAAGACCAACTGCTTCAGATGCGGAAAGCTAGGACATATAGCCAGAAACTGCAGAGTAAAGCTCAAGGATGCCATGAAGCCCGAACAGAACAGAAGAGCAATGATCGCAGCTTGGGGAGCATCTGACGAAGATACTGGAGGTGAATCTGAAGAAGAGACATGTCTGATGGCTCATCCCGAGGACGAGTCCCCTAAGGTAAAAATTCCTACTACTGCTAAAGAAAAATATGATCAAATGGCTCTTGCTTTGCAGCTAATGTTAGATACAAATGAGGAATTAGTAGCTGATATTGCCAAACGTGACGAACAAATCCAAGAAATGCAAGAAAACCTTGATGGATGGACGGAGAGATCCAATCGGTTTGAAAAGGAGCTAAAGAAAGGTAAACGGAGGTCATGTGATGGTCATGAGGATGAGATTAGAACATTGAAAGACAGTAATGAGACCCTATCACGAGAGAAGAAAGAAAAGGACAGTGAGATTACTGCTCTCAAAGATAGGATCCGTACCTAGAAGCTGACGTGGTCACACTGAACAAAGAGTTGGAGAAAGCTCGATCTGACCTAGAAACCAAGAAGGAAACTTGGCTTGCGGAATACAGAAAAGAAGAACTTGAAGCTGACTATAAGAAGAGGTTCCGCAAAGGTATTGGACATGAACCGGTCAAACAGGCTCAGATGTATGCACCAACTCAGAAGAAAACAAAGGATAATGGACGTGACCCACCAGCTCAGCCTCATCCGTTCCACAGAGACGACGAGCCAGCCCTCAAGATATGGAAGAAACAGGCAACATAACAGAGGACCATCCGTATTGACTTCCAGTCCAGAATTGAGACCAGTCCGTACCTGCTGGATACAGCAAGTACGTATATCTTAAGGAACATACTGTTGCTGGCACTGTGGAAATACTGGCCATTACTGGTAAGCTGTCCTCAGAAGAAGAAGCTTCTGGAGAGAATGAGGAACTATGGACGGACTATGATGAACCTGTTCCCAGCAGAAGAAACAGAAGAAAGCCAACTGAAACACATCATGGAACTGCTAGGAACAGACAGTCTGCTCAGAACAGAGAACCCGTCCACTACCCCAGACCAGTTCCTCACCCAGAACCAATCCTCAGACCACTCTAGGTCACCGAGGAGATTACATTCCGAGAGGAAAACCGAGAGCTACTCCTAGAAAGAAGATTGACTTAACTAGCTCAACCCTCTGCTGACACTAACATTGTTACTACTTCTGCTGTTTTTACTAAACCCAGTAAGCCCAAGCTTGTCTGGGTTCGTAAAAATTAACTTTTCTCTTGCAGGAAGAAGTGAAGAGCAGTCCCTGGTACATAGACAGCGGTGCGTCTGGACACATGACAGGAAACATGGACTGGTTTACTTCACTTCAGCAACATGTCGGAGGGAACGTGTCCTTCGGCAATAAGTCAGCAGGTGAGATATTCGGAATTGGAAAGGTACGTATTTCTGATAATATTGATATTGAGAATGTTAATCTGGTAGACAATCTGAAATACGATTTACTTAGTGTCTCTCAGTTATGCCAAAATCATAAGAATAAAGTCACCTTTACTTCTGACGGTTGTGTTGTCAAGTGCATCAAAACTAAGCAGGTGATACTCAGAGGCGTACTCAGAGGCAGGGTATACAAAGTTGATCCTAACTTTGTACCAGAGGGACAAATCTGTCTGTCCACAATCTCGGACGCGTCCGCACTTTGGCACAAGAGATTTGGACATGCAAATCAGAGGCTACTGTCCACGCTCTTCAAGAAAGATCTGGTAAGAGGACTGCCAAAGATTGATGACAACCTCCACTCCGTGTGCAGTGCGTGTTCAATGGGTAAGCAAACTCGCACATCATTCAAATCGAAAGCTAAGGTAAGCACTACTAGACCACTTGAACTCATTCATATGGATATATGTGGTCCAATGCGCACTAGGAGTCGTGGAGGTAACAGATTTGTGTTGGTTATTGTTGATGATTACTCTCGTTATACTTGGGTTATATTTATTCAATCTAAAGATGAAGTTTTTGCAGAGTTTGAATCATGGCTAACCACTACTGAAAACCTACTGGACACGTCCTTAGTCTCTATACGTACTGACCATGGGACTGAGTTTGAAAATTCTCAGTTCCTAACTTTATGCAGGGAAAGAGGCATTACCCACAACTTCTCAGCACCACGTACACCACAGCAGAACGGTGTAGTGGAAAGAAAGAACAGAACGCTTGAAGACATGACCAGAACTCTACTCATATCCAGTGGTCTGCCTAAGAACTTCTGGGGGGAAGCGCTGAACGCATCATGCTATGTTCTGAACAGAGTCTATCTGCGTAAAGGACTGGAAAAGACCCCGTATGAGTTGCTGAGAGGAAGGAAACCGAACGTGTCCCATCTAAGGGTTTTCGGATGTAAGGTATACATCCACAACAACGGGAAAGACAATCTGGGAAGTTCGATCCAAGGAGTGATGAAGGTACATTTGTGGATACTCTTCAGAGTCGAGCTTACAAAGTGTACAATCTGCGTCTAGAAAGTTGAAGAAAGTATTCACGTTGTCTTCGATGAGGAAGTCATGGGAGGCAGTATGATTAAGGACGGAGATCACACTCCATTGGAATTTGAGGATGACTTCAGACTTGCTGCATGGGATCCTGAGATAGGCTTAATGAAGAATTGCAGAACCTGAGAATCAGCCAGAGGATCCGGACAGTCGCAGGGGGAACACCAGTTGAGAACAGGAGCAGATGAGCAGGAAGGTGTCCCTGACGAACGAACATGTCCCCACTGATGCAGCAGAAGAAGAACTTCCCAACGACCTCAACTAGAAGTAATTCCCAGAAGAAGTCTTCGAACTAGAACACCCTCAACCCGTCTGGAGGATTATGAGGTGTTCTGGGCAAAGGACGAGTCCCCAACCGATGATACAGGGCTTCTGAACTCTCACCTTTATTAATGAAGTAGATCACTTTTGTGCATTTAATGCTTTTGTTTCCCTTGCAGAGCCAAAGAAGGTTCAGATGCGCTCAAGGACCCACAATGGGTCAGTGCTATGCAAGAGGAACTTCATCAGTTCGAGAGGAACAAGGTGTGGAGGCTCGTACCTCGTCCGGAGGGTCGGAAGATCATAGGAACAAAGTGGGTGTTCCGTAACAAGCTGGACGATCAGGGAAACGTGGTGAGAAACAAAGCCAGGCTAGTGGTCAAAGGGTACAACCAACAAGAAGGAATCGACTATGACGAGACCTTTGCCCCCGTAGCCAGGTTAGAAGCAATCAGACTGTTAATAGCTTATTCTACTCACCATAATTTCAGGTTACAACAAATGGACGTGAAGACGGCATTCCTCAATGGAGTCCTGAAGGAAGAAGTATATGTTGAGCAGACTCCCGGCTTTGAGGACCCGTCCAAACCTGACCATGTGTACGTGCTGGATAAAGCCCTATATGGATTGAAGCAGGCACCCCGTGCCTGGTACGAGAGGCTTTCCCAGTTTCTCATGTCACATGGCTACGTAAGAGGTTTGGTAGATCAAACTTTGTTTTTACTCAGAGAAGGAAAGCATGTTTTAGTAGTTCAGATTTATGTTGATGATATTATCTTTGGTTCTACTAATGATGCTTTAGTTAAGAAGTTTACAGATCTAATGTCCAGCGAATTCGAGATGAGTATGATGGGTGAACTGAAGTTCTTTCTAGGACTTCAGGTTTCACAAGAAAAGAATGGTACTCGAATTCATCAGCAAAAATACCTCAGGGAAATGATCAAGAAGTTCGGACTAGAGTCAGCCAAGCCTATGGCGACCCCATCTCACCGAACGAGTCCTTAGGAAAGGACGAGTCCTCACCAGAAGTAGATCAGACTCTCTACAGAGGGATGATCGGGTCTCTTCTGTACATAACTGCTAGTAGACCTGATATTATGTTTAGTGTATGTCTTTGTGCTCGATTTCAGGCAAACCCCCGTGAGACACATCTGAAAGCAGTTAAGAGGATCTTGAAGTATTTGAAGGGAACTGAGGATCTTCCCTGTGGTATCCCAAAGGAGGTAGTCTTGACTTAGTTGGTTATACTGACGCTGATTTTGCAGGTAATAAAGTTGATAGAAAGTCTACCTCCGGCATGGCTCAATTTCTGGGTTCTAGTCTTGTTTCTTGGGGATCAAAGAAACAGAATGCGTGTCCCTGTCCACTGCTGAGCCGAGTACATTGCAGCTGCTGCGTGCTGTACTCAGCTCATATGGTTGAAACAACAATTGCGCGACTACGGTATTTCTGTATCTCAAATGCCTATTATTGTGATAATACCAGTGCAATTAATATTTCTAAGAACCCTGTTCAACATTCACGTACTAAGCATGTAGAGATAAATATCATTTCTTGCGTGATTCTGTTGAAAAGAAAATAATAACCATGGAGTTTTGTAGAACAGAAGAACAAATTGCTGACATTTTTACTAAGGCGCTGAATCGTGAACCTTTTGAGAGGCTACGGATGGAGCTAGGTATGGTCTCCTTCTCTAATTAATTGCCTATCCGTACTGAACTCGATGACTGGCTATGAATTGAGTGGTGTAATATGCAAGGTCAGTCGTTCATAATGTAAAATGTCTTCTGTTTATTCTGTTCATTGTGTGTGCCTGAGGACGTGTACCATGTGAGTACTGGAACCATAGATACTAACGATTAATTGTTAAAGGCATATTGAGCATTTTCTTCGCAGCCCAAAGAACCCCTTCGGATATGTAGTACCCACATTACAAGCCTAATATGATGAAGGGAGTTCACAGCCAACCTTAGCCAACTCATAGTTGCTACTCCTATGAGCCCTTTGATCAATTTCTGGAGTAGTCCCTATGAGGTACAATTACAATTTTCTGATATATATGTGTTGTGTGTCTGCTTTTTCGTGTGTGTTGCTTTTATTTTACCATTTGGGTACCCGTCCGCAACACACCACCCCTTGAAAGAATCAGAAAATCTGCTAAGTATTTGGCGGGAAATTGGAACGTTTTTGGCGGGAACAGATAGAGCTTATCAGATTTGGGAACAGCCTGCGCAGACAGACGCGTCCATGACGTGTCATGCTTCCCATTCGGCCGCCAGCATTTATTGCAAAGGAGCAATTATTGTGTTTCCAATTTTTGAGGTAAATATTTGGAGCATCGAGACACATTAATTGTGGAATATTGGTCGATATTCGTGAGAGGCAAATATAGAAATCTTGGTGTTATATAAGGGACTCGGTCACACAAGAAATCATCACTCACAAACCCTAATTTTCTGAAATCAAGAATCACCACAAGAAACACTCATGGCCTCCTCAAACGCTACTCAATGCCTGATCCTGCTCGCATCCCAAGGTCGCCTAGCGACAAATCTTCCTCCGTGCTGATTCGGCCGCAGCTGCTAGGATTGAAGGACCGCCGGCACCAACATCGCCGGTGGCTCTCAGTCCAATGCAGCCTGCTGCTGAAGAGGAGCACAGAGGAAGAGATAAGAACAGCAGCATCACCCGCAAAGGACGCGGATCTGGGTGCAACAGTCCGGCAAGGGCGGACTCGTTCGAGAATTAATGGCGAAATCCCAGCTCCGCTCGCGATTCTCCGCGAGCTACCCCAGCAGATTCAGACGACGTTGTTCCGCTGGACTCCGATGACGTGCCCATCGCACAGCTGGCCAAAGGAAAAGAAAAGAAGAAGGCTGTGATGGAATCGGAGGGTGAATCCATGTCCAGGAGATCTGGGCTGCGGAAGAGGACGAGATCCTCCACTGCAGCAGCGACGGCCACTCCTGCGCCAAAGAAAGCAAGAAAATCAGTACCACCAAAGAAGGGCCGCGCCAAGTCTCCATCCCCAGTTGTTGACTCGGAAGAAGATGAGTATCCGGGGGCTGATATGTCAGAACGACGAATTGTGAAGGAGTTCGTGTTCACTCCAAAGTTCTTGAAGGAGAAGAACATGGTCGGGATGTTGGAGCTGCTGAGATATCAAGGTTGGGACAAGTTGTTCGATGAGGAGACAGTTGATGAATCAGTATTGAGGGAGTTCTATGGTTCCCTAAAATTTGAAGTTACGGATAAAGGATTCGTGGAGGGATCCTATGCGCTGGACGGAGTTCGACGATCCTTCACAGGCAGTGACATTGGAGAGGCAATCGGGTCGAAGAACTATGGATATGGGGAGTATACTGGCAAGAGGTGGCCAGATGGGTTAATCAGGAAGCCATTGGGTCTGTAGTGGGGACCCGTCCCCAAAGCGCAAGTCCGGCACAACAAGGATGTCTCCTGATGCACGTCTACTGCACGCATTCTTGGTAAGGAACATTCTGCCGAGGAGTGAGAAGCACTCCGTGATCCAGATTCAGGACGCCGTTTTGCTAGAGAAAATTTTGAACAAAGACAGATAACCTAGGCCGCATTGTATGAGCCACATGTGCAACATGGTCAAGAGCGACATGGGCTGGGTTATCCGTCTATTATCAAGCGTCTACTGGAGCTTCACGGGGCATATGTGCCGAGGGGAAGGGAAGTCAGCTGCACAAGGACACTGGATGAGGCCACTCACAAGTTGAGCCTCAAATATGCTCCGGACCAAGGATGGGTCCGTGATCAGGCAGAGTCGTCCTCCGCCGCTGCAGAAGCTGCCATGGATAAGTTCCTGTCCGCTGTTAAGGACGGGTTCATTGAGCTGACAGAGAGGGTGGAAGAAATGGAACGACATGAGAGACATCTGTCAGAGGGTGACAGAGAGCTCAGACCACCAGGCAGAGCAGCTTGCAAACATTGGCGTTTGGTCCGCCAGTGGTTCGCGACAAGGACGCTTCCAGTGCTCCCTCAGATGCTTAGCAGATCTGATTCAGCCCCTCCTTGAAAACCCTACCACATCAATCCCTATTTTTTGTGTTTTCTTGTTCTGCTCCTTTGCTTTTAATTTTGAATTGTTATTGTCTGTCTTCCGTGCTTGCGTGCCACTTCGTTTGGCACCCCTTTGAATTGAATAAATGGGATTGTTTTGCTTATGTGCTATTGGCTTTGTTTATTACTCACATTCTTTTTGATGATGCCAAAAGGGGGAAGGTAGACAGGAAAAGCATTAACTGAGGGGGAACTTGTACTTAGTGACTGACGGTGTCACTTTGAGGGGGAACAGATTCAAGCTTTAGCGAATCTGTTCACAATGGGTTATTGATGTTCGTATTAATATTGCTGGGTTATTAATACTGTGGGATATATTTTGGGATAGGAGTTAGTATAACTCTGACTTTTGGGATGCATGTTTAGTTTAGGAATTTATTCTTATAACTGAAACATGCATATGCTGCCTCATACTTACACTTCTGTTTACATTGTGAACTTTTCCTGTCTAACGAAGAAGTGTTTGTCAACATCAAAAAGGGGGAATTTGTTGGGGTTGACACGGACGTGTCCTTAACACGTTCTCAGTTTTGATGTTGAAAACACTTAGCTAACATTCCATGACAATGCAGGATTAGGAAATATGCAGATTTGGAAATAAAACAGATTTGGTAAAAATCGTCTGTGGACGGGTCCGCAGACTGCACGAGGGCGTGCTGACGTGGCAGCAGAATATTCAGAAATATTCTGATATTCAATAAGTTTTTAGAATATTTTGTATTTTAGAAACTTATTGTTTAGAAGATATTTTTGATAATGATTACCTAACTAACCGATTTCTAAGTATAATATTTGATAATATTATATTTAGATAAGGTTACTAAATAATATTATAATATTAATATTGCCCTAACTAATTTTAAATATAATATTTATATTATATTTAATATTAAGTTGCCCTAACTGATTTTTAAAAGATATTATATTTACTAATGTTACTATTATCTTTCTATGGCAGGGAGAGATTTTAGGAAGCAAGGGCTAGGGTTTTGGTGATCATATAAATAGGACTTCAATGCTTTCATCAAGACAAGTCGGTCAGTAAAGAAAGAGCAAACAAAGTCGTGAGTATCGTTGATTGTTCGAGGCTATATTTCGCTCAAGGGTAGGCGAGTGGTGGACTCCGTATAGCTAGTATACAACAGCGGTATTGGTAGGACAATTCTGAGTTGATTTGAGTTGCTAGACGTAGGGATTGTTATAGCTAAGTTCCGGCATACTTTGGGAGTTGTCGGCTGTACTAGTGTAGACAATTGTACTAGGGAAGAACAAAAGCAATCAATAAAGAATTTGTCTGAGAAATCCTTTCCGGTCGACTCCGGGAAGGTAGTGGTTTTCACCTGTTATCAGGTTTCCACTATAAATCACTGAGTACGCGTACCTACTGTTCACTTTATTATTATTGTTTATTATTTCCGCTGTGCAACTTGATCTTGAGGACACGTTCACACTAGAGGACGTGTTCACAAGTGTCGAGAAGTGAACCAAGCTAACCGTAACGATCCAACAGCAGTAAAAGACCTAAAGCATGGCATGAGAAGAAAAGTAGAAAAAAGAATGAAGCAAAGGAAAGGATCTGCTGATTTATTTGACATTCAGTATATAAAAATGGGGTAAGAATTTTTAGCATTAGTTTCAATTATAAGTGTGTTGTGTGTTAGTCATAGATCTGACAATTATTTTCTTGATGGGTAGTTGAGATGCCTGCAAACTTAACATGGTTGAGTGAAGATAGAACATTGGAGCACTCGGAAGGCAGTGAAGATGTTCTTTCTAATTCTTTGATAGTAGATAAATCCCCAACAAAATAATGGTCGGCAAATATGCAGCGATCATGTCCCCTGTTTCCATTTACAACTATTTTCTCAACTTTTATTATTTTCAGAATGATATGTATATCATTTTTCTATTATAAAACAATGAATTTACATATAATGAATGTTCATAAGCATTCTGAACTTTTGTAAGAAATAATTTTAAAAATAAAAGATTGGTATTCAGTGCATCACAAGTACATGACAAGTAAAAGATCAAGCTGTAAATGTAAATATAGAGAAGCACCGTCAAAAATACTGGAGTGGATTGTAAATTTGAAGATTAAATCCATGAATTTCACTGTCAATAGACGGCTTCGCCTTTGCAGTTAAAGGCTAAAGAGAAGCATGTGACTTAAATATATTTAATTTAAATTATTAATGAAAACGACAAAGTTTATTCAAAATAACAAAACGTCACAGCTTGGGATGCTAGCAGCATTTAGCTGTGCAGCACCCGATATGATTTTTTATACAGCCTTACTAATCAAAGATAGCCACAATCATAGCCTCAACCTCATTCACTAACGTTGCCTATATATTCAGATGGTGATTTTTGATAATTGGGATATTATAATAGAGCAATTTTGTAATTATTTGTTAAAATGATGATTTTTTGTAAAATAAGACATTATAATGGTAGTTTTTTGAAACTATCCGAATTAAAGTTATATACCCACGCGTATTTTACAATTTCTAACGAAGTTGTGAAAAAGATGGTTTTTTGATAACGGTGCTACTATAATATATTCATCTCGTAATTATTTGTTAAAATAATAATTTATTAAAAAATATAATATTATAATAGTGATTTTCTGCAATTATCCAATTAAAAATATACTTTGAACACTTTTCCCAAACATTTACTAATGTCAGCAAACTTTCTCCTCTTTTCTACACAAAAAAGCTTCTTTTCTAGAGAAAAATCGGCTCTATCAAAAGTCAGTCTCCAACCTCACGCCTGCCCACTTATCTCTCCAATATTCGTCCCTGGACAAATTCTCCAACTGGGTCTCAGCAAAACCATCCAATGCACTTCGGATCTGAGAGATTGGTAGGAATTCCCCATTTGCTACTCTGCAACTATCTCATCAAGCAAGGATCTTGTTAGGTCTGATTTAATTTGGAGTTATATGTTTCTTGCAATTGTTTGACGGTTCTGTTTTTAAGTTGTTATATGTGTTAGTATAGTGATGTGAATATATTGAGGAAGGGAAGGAATTCGATATCTGGGGGAGATGGGGAGTAGTGCATCCAAGATTGAGAAAGATGATAAGATTAGGGCTTGTAAGGAAAGAATTGTGTTGGTTAAACAACTGATGGGTTTTAGGGAAGACTTTGCCAGTGCTCAATTGGCTTATTTGAGATCACTGAAAAATACCGGGGCAACCCTTCGTCAGTTGACTGATTCTGAAACAGCTGTGCTTGAGATTTCTAGTGATTTTGATATTGCATTGCCTCCTTCCCCTCCCCCTCCTATTAGTCATTTCTCTAGAGAGCCTCATGAATTTACTTCCAAAAGTTTCAGTTTCATAGACCTCAAAGTGGACATCGATGATGACGATGATGATTACGAAAATATGCCCATACTACCACCTCCGAGCATTGAGGAATGGGATCGCTGGCATTCACTTAAGCATTCAGCACCGCCAACACTTGTAAAAACTAATGAAACTGACAATAAGGTTTATAATGGAGTTGGAGAGACTAGCATTGCACCTGAGGAACATGATGATCAAGGAGAAATTGGAGCCACCGACAAGGACTCGTCCTTGATGAGCTGGTATGCAAAGCAGAAGACCCAGATGGCCATGGGTGTGTGGAGAGAAAGGAAGACCTTGACCTTGGCAGGAGTTACTAAAGAGTTGGATGAGTTATTTTTAAAAGCTTCGACATTTGGGACAGGACTAGCTGTTTTCATGGATACCAAAAGTCTAGGCATTCTACATCATGAGGAGAACAAAAGTATTTGTCAACTGTCTGTCATTCCATAGTTTGCATAGAAAATTGGTTAATAATTATGCCCTGATTTTTTCTAGTTGCTGTGTGGTCTATAGGGAAGAAGTCTAACTCCGCTAAGGTGTTGTCTTGGAGCTGGTCCTCAAAATCTCTTAATGTTCCAAGAGACTCGGTCGATCCTTCTGATCCGAGCCGGCCAGGAGCTCATTGTGTCACACTTTTGAAGCTCTATGCTGAGGAGCAAAAGCTATACAAGGATCTTAAGGTATACAAAGCTAGCAAATCGGTTAACTTCATTATTTTGGATATATAAATGAAAAGATTAAAATTATTTGAGATTTGACGTGCTTTGAAGAAAGTTTGCATCAACAATTTGGCATGAAGTAATTTTTAGTATGGACTTTGATCTTATTAAGAACCTCTTTTTTCATGGAAAATAATTGATTGAGCTTGCTTTTAATTTCAGCAAGAAGAGATGACTAAACTGGAGCTACAAAGGAAAATCTCATTTCTCCAAAGGCAACTAGAAGAAGATCCCGAATGGGAGCATTTAGGAAAGACAAGACTAAGTGTGGAACGGTTGCAGTCAGATGTTTCTTGTCTGGAGCAATCTATTAGTGACGCCTGTTCTTCAATACTTAAGCTTATTGATAGTGAGCTGCAATGCCAGCTCATCATATTAACAACCGGGTAATTCTAAACTAAATTCAGGAAAATGCACGACACCAGTTAATTTTGCAGTTAATTTTCTTCTCCTATATTAAGTTCACTGTAATCTAATGTATTCATCTAATGTTGATAACAGGCTGCTGCATATGTGGATGACTATGTATGAATGCCATCAGGTCCAATACGAGCTGTCACAACAACTAAGTAATCTTACCAATTCCCCGTGCCTTGATCCTATTTCAGATTATCACTGTAAGGCCACCACTCAACTTGAAAATGAGGTTCGCTTGTGGTATGATAATTTCACTGAAATAGTAAAGCGCCAACGAGACTTTGTGGGGACTTTCTGTCAGTGGCTCAAACTAGCTAACTGGCTTATAGATGACAAAAACCAAAGTGATTCATTACCGATTGTTTCCAGACTATGTGAAGATTGGCAGCTTGCCTTGGAATCATTACCCGATAAGGTACCTCTGTCGTGACATTCGCATAAGTTGACTAAGCGTGTGTGTGATTTGATTCATAGGTCATCTTTGTGGATTTCTTGCTTTCCTCATTTCTGCTATCCTCATGGTCCATTCTGTATCTCCGGATCTTGAGATCATGCATATTACACAGTAGGTGAAACAAGTGGAAACCATGCATAGAATGAAAACCACATTACGATTATGCTTCCTTCGGTTTTAAGAAATTTTGATGATAAAAATACGATATGTGAGCCTTATAACAAAACTGTTTAGAGTCAAGATCTCTGAAAAATCAGTTCATGTTTCTGACAAATTGTCAATTTAGAGCATTCGGTTTTACGTAATCTGGTTTTACTTGCATAGTGATGCTGAATTACCCCAAATGAGATTTTGTTTTTTATAAGAACTAAATAATCTGCACATACAGAACTTATTTTTTCAGTCTGCCACAGCTGACAAAGTGCCTAGTTTACCTTTCGGCTTGTTTTATAGTTCTGGCATTAGAAACATATTGTTATTGTTATCATCATAACCTTACCCATCAATTGTTGGTTGCGTCAGATATTCATAGTGATCTTCATGTTGACAGGTAGTGTCAGAGGCTCTAAAAGGCTTTCTTGCCGCTATTCAGTCCCTAGTGATGCAACAAGTAGACGAACAAACTCAGCAGAGGAAATGCGACAAGGTCAACAAAAGGCTTGATAAAGAGCTACATGCATTAGCCGAGATAGAAGCTAGATTGGAAAGCAGGACTGGTGTTAGGGAGACATCACTAATAGATCCTACTAATCCGATACGTGTAAAGCGTGATAGAGTGGAAGCTCTGCAGAAGGAAGCTGATTATGAGAAAACGAAGTATGAGAATCTAGTTAAGCTCAGTCATTCTATGATGTTAAGTAAGCTCCAAAGAAGCCTTCCAAATGTGTTTCACGCGATGATGGAATACTCGTTAGCTTGCGCTGCAAGCCTGGAGGAAATTTACAACCACAATGAGCCTTGAAGCGCCGATGACATTCTGAAAGCAGGTCTATAGGAAGCAACGTTTAGCTAATTGAAATTGATATTTAACATAATGGTCTTGCTTATTGGGAAATAATACACACTTGGATGAGAAAAACAAAAAGTAGTACTTGTGGTATGAGTTTACAGATACATACTTCGCCAGTGGAACTTTTCGTTGGGAAAAATACTCTTTTTTCTGTCGGATTGGTCAAGTGAAGCTTCCTTCAATAGACGGAGCAAATCGGTTGTCCATTTATCAACAAGGGCCAAAATATTAAATAAAGTAATATACACTACGTACAAATGGACATTTAAGAGTTACGGGTAAAATGGCTAAGCAATAAGTATAATCAATGTTCTTGAACATATCTTGGTCAATGTAAATTCCCGAACAATATAAAACCCCGAACGATCATTAAGAAATGCAAGCCAATTTTGTTATGCAAATTCAGCTTAACAAGCTTCATCTTATAAAAAAGTTTTTCGACTGTAGTTGTCACAACTAATAACACCAAAATCAACTCAATAATGCGATATATTATGAGAAATTCAATATGAAAATCCACTTCAACTTCTTACTTGTCACATCTTTGGTATTCGTGAACTGGTTTCTGGATCTCTACTTTACGGAAACAATATTATTTCTGGTGCCATTATTCCTACTTCTGCAGCTATCGGGTTGCTCTTTTACCCGATATGGGAAGCAGCATCAAAAAATGACAAAACTTTTGATTCTCTCTTGATTCGCTCTACAATTTTATCTTATGTCATCAAAGAAAACTTCACTTTTCATATTTTCATCTTAATTTTAATTCCAATAAACTAATTGAGCCTAACATTCTACTTGTTTCTTTTTTTCAAGGGAACGAAAGCGTGAAATTGAAATAACTCACTCAGAACATCTTTTAAAGGATTACGTGGTACGATTGGGTCGAATAAACCCTTTTGGAATAAATATTCAGCTGCTTGTGAACCTTTCGGTACTGTCTTATTCAATGTTTGTTCAATTACTCGTTTACCCGCAAATGCAATACTAAACCTATTCAAATAACAGGCAATCATGCAGCTCACCATAATCTCCAGCAAGATTAAGACAGCATGCCATCCGCATTTGAAAGATACTAAACTACACTTCGTCTTACTCATGTACTTGCTCAATAGAGCGAACATGGGCATCACGACTACTCTTTTTTGGTCTTGTCTCACGAGTCATCAAAAGGGAAGAAGAGGCAACTTCCGCAGAATGTACCACGCCCACGCGCCGCTTTCCTCATTTCTGTTTATTAGAGGTGGACAATACAGTGGTTGTACCAGCCAAAACGAATATACGTATTATTATAACATCTGCGGATGTACTTCATAGTTGGGCTGTACCTTCCTCAGGTGTCAAATGTGATGTTGTACCTGGTCGTTTAAATCAGACCTCGTTCGGATTCTACATATTGATTATTTTGGACTAAAAGAAAACTCCTAGGTGGAATATTCACATTATGTACAATGTCTTCACTCTCAATAGTTATATACAAGTTTATATAACCCAGAAAAGCAGGACGTCCGTGACGTGTTGATGGAGCGTATTTATACGATCCATCAATGTCTTATTTCCTTTATTCTTATATGCTTTATTTGTAAAATATTACCTCTTTGTAGTGTTTTGCGTTTCAGGCATATTTGAAGTGGGAAAGAGATTTCACACGCTTATGGAGCGATTCTAGACGGATTCGGAGCTCGAAGACGAAGGAAATAAGCGAGAGCAGACTGGATGACGTCAGCATGACGTCATCCGCGGACGTTGCTACGATTTCATCCGCGGACCTCACTATATTTCCAGATATTCCTTAAGGGTCCGCGGCCTATATTCAAGAGGGGTCCGCGGTAGATATTCCTTAACTGGTAGATTAATTCCTAGACTAGATTACTTTTCCTTGGGTTCGACCCTACTTACTGCTACACTAGCTTTTAGTAGGAATATAAATTTAGATTTGCAGTGCACAACGACGCGCTGTCAAATTTTGGCGCCGTTGCCGGGGAGAGTTCTATCTAGTATAGGATTCTTTGTTTTGTTATCGTATTTTTTTTAATTATTTTTGTACACTTTTACTGGGTTTTATAATGGCTGATGCAGGAGATATTGGAGACGGTGTTGGCCGGCTAGAGGAAGGGAACCAAAACAATGCCATAGTAGAGGGTGGCCAGAACGCAGGAAATTTACAGGTTCTGATCCAACCACAGCTACCACTTCAACAACAGCCGCAGTATTACGCAGAGCCGAACAGGTGTTCCATCAAAGGCGAAGAGAAGCTCAGGCGGCACGCAGGAGGTTACAGTATGAGAACCCGTTGTACGATCAGAATGCACAACCTCCTCCTCTACCGCAGCAACAACCTCCACCACCTCAACAAAACCCAGTATACCCAGCACAAAATCCACCTCCACAAGTTCAGAATCAGAATATAAATCCACCACCTCACCAGCCTCCGTATGCATATTATCAAAATGCAAATCAGCCACCGCCTTACAATCAATACCAACAACCACCACAAAATGCCTATTACCCACCACCTCCTCCACAGCCTTATGTGCAACCTCAGCAGCAGATACGACCACCAGCCACTATGAGAGATATATCCGTGCCAACTTTACCTCAGCATTCTTGGCCTGATCCTGATGAAGACTTTGAGGTCAGACCGAATCTTATTCATCATCTTCCGAAGTTTTCAGGATTGCCAGGAGAGGTTGCTACGAGACATTTGCAGGAATTTAATGGAATCTGCCATACGATTAGACCATACGCCATCATAGAGGATAAGTTCAAATTATTGGTTTTCCATTTTAGTTTGACTGATCTCGCAAAGAATTGGTTTTTATCGTTACCTGCAGATAGTATTCGCGCATGGGAGCAGATGCAGAGGAAGTTTCTTGAAAAGTTTTATCCTCACGGGAAAGCATCGCAGGTTAGGAGAGAGTTGACTACGATCAAACAGGGGCCTATGGAGTCGACTTATGAATATTTAGAGAGATTTAATGGCCTAGAGCGCAGCAGTGTCAACCATGGGATGTCAGAGGCGATGTTAGTGGAGTACTTATTAGAGGGGCTGAGGCCGATGGACAGGATGATGTTAGAGGCCGCAGCAGGTGGTACAGTTTTAAACCTGACACCGGCTGAGGTACGTGAGCTGATGACAAATGTAGCAGAGAGTGCTAGGTTCAGAGATGAGACCTTCAGGAGAGACGATCACAGCCGAACTAGGAATGTGTCTCAGGTAGATTCCACTAAGAGTCAGGCCGATGAGATTAAAGAGTTGAGAGATATGGTACAGAAATTGATGGTTGGCCAAATTAGTGGAGTTAGACCCTGTGGATTTTGTGGTGTCACTAGCCACAAAACTGATGAGTGTCCGACACTTCAAGATGATCAGACGGCGGACGTGAATATGATGGGAGGTTATCAGAGTTACGGTAACAGACAGGGACCTCAGCCGAATTGGAATGAGCAATATAGACAAAGTTGGAACAATGATGGAGGTCGAGCTAGTTACTGTGGATAATATCACCAACCTACACCATATCAAGCAGCCATTCCTCGACATTACTTGCAGCCTTCTCCTCCACCTGAGGATCAGTAGGGGAGTCACTTGTTCCCTATCACATCATTTTTTGTTTTTATTAGTGTCCGTGTCCCCTTCTCTATTCTTGTTGTATGTTGTGCCGTGAGGACACGGCATATTTCAAGTGTGGGGGAGGGAAGTTGAGTCAGTTTAGTGTCTAATGTCTGTTTTTATGTTATTGTATGAGTCGAAGATGAGAATTATCATTGTATGTTGTGACGAATTGACGATCTATATGAATGATGTTCTAGCTATGATTTCTGATATGTCTGTATGCATGAATCTGATGTTTTGTGATGTTTGTGCTAGATGATACGAATGCTTTTGAGTTGAGATATCTGGTAATGTAGAGTTGATAGCAAATGTCCTAGAGGGATTTAACATTCATTCGGAGATTTGCATGAATAATTGTGCTTTATGTTGAGTTGATATTGTGGCATTCCGAACTGTGATAATGATTATCTAATCTCTTGTCTGAGTAACCGGGAAAAGAGATGAGAGACCCTCATCTTGACTCGCGTAAAAAGGACAAGATGAGAAGTGAAATCTATTTGTGGATAGTTCATTGGCAATAAATGTTTTATATTGGTTATTGACTAGTGCCGGGGATTAGGAAGAAAACCAAGACACTTCCCACTTGAGCACTTGCTTTAACCAATGGCACAAGCCATCAAAAAAAAATCAGAAAATTCAGCAAAAATAAAATAAAATAAAAACAAAATGAATAAAAGTTGTTGCCAATGAATTTATCTAATAGTATGTTTCGGATGCCATATTAAAAACTCAACTGTTAGTGTGATTAGGATTGTGAGTTGAAGAATGAAGTTAGGAATCTGAAAAGGACTATCTCTACATTATTCATTGATATCTTGACTTGAGTATTCTATATTGTTGAGTGCAGATTGAGCATTATTGATGATGATTGTATGCAGATGTTGATGAGATGAATAGATAGAATATCATGAGTTGGATCGCCATGGAATTTATACTTTGATTGGTTCGAATCTATTGTCTAGATCTTTACTTGTTCGAGACGAACAAGGATAAGTGTGGGGGAGTTTGATGGAGCGTATTTATACGATCCATCATTGTCTTATTTCCTTTATTCTTATATGCTTTATTTGTAAAATATTACCTCTTTGTAGTGTTTTGCGTTTCAGGCATATTTGAAGTGGGAAAGAGATTTCACACGCTTATGGAGCGATTCTAGACGGATTCGGAGCTCGAAGACGAAGGACATAAGCGAGAGCAGACTGGATGACGTCAGCATGACGTCATCCGCGGACGTTGCTACGATTTCATCCGCGGACATTACTATATTTCCAGATATTCCTTAAGGGTCCGCGGCCTATATTCAAGAGGGGTCCGCGGTTAGCTCGGCCCAGCCCAGTTCGGAAAATTCAGCATCTTTTGATTAGGGTTTCGATCCCAATTGGAAGATCATCTTTGGACGGCGAAAATTCCAGAGCTTAGAGTAGAGAATTACAAGCACGCTTCAGCTTTAGTCTTCAAAAACGATAACTCTTCGAACTCAATTTCAGTCATTTTGTTTTGTTACAATGTTTTCAATGAGTAGCTAAATTTCCCTACAGTTTGGGGAATTGAGTTGCAACGTTGTATGAGACTGTTGAATAGCACTTTTTATTCTAGTGAATTCTGTTCTGTGTTATGTATTGCATGTATCGTTATTTGCCTAACTCAGCCTAGCGGTAAACTTAGGTTTATAGCAATTGCATGATATCTAGTTAAATTATCATAGTATTAAAGCCTAGCGGTAGAGCTATTGTGGTAGTTGGATTAGGTTATTGTTACATCTTCTTGAGACTCTAGCGGGTAATAGAAGATAGAACTAGAATTAGGTAACTACCCTAGCGGGACTATCTGATTAGAACAACTATAATTCATTAGGTTGAAATGTGTCTGGTCTGTGATTACTAGTTGCAACGAGATTCCTGAACTGTGTTTTCTCATTTATTAGTCAAACCTTTAGTTTTAGTTTACAAACAATTTTCCAACAAACCCCCCAGATAGGAGTACAATAAACTGGTAGATTAATTCCTAGACTAGATTACTTTCCCTTGGGTTCGACCATACTTACTGCTACACTAGCTTTTAGTAGGAATATAAATTTAGATTTGCAGTGCACAACGACGCTGTCACGTGTACGCATGGGATGAACCAAATCCTCATTAAATTTGATTGCCTGGTCCAGTTCCCTTACAAAACTTTCGTTATTGGGTTAGCCATACACTTTACATGTTTCTAGCGATTCACATGGCATCAGCAAATGATACAAGTCTTGGATAAGAATCTACAACCCACTAGAACGCCCTTGTTGACAATCTTTTACTTCAACAGCATCTAGGGTTCCTCGAACAATGTGATATCTCACATCGGGTAAATCCTTAACCCTCCCCCCTCTTACTGAGACTACAGAATGTTCTTGTGAATTATGGCCAATACCAGATATATAAGCAGTGATTTACTATTAAATCGAAATTGGGATTATATGCGAAAAACTATGATAGAGCAGTTTATGAATGTCTACGTGGTGGACTTGATTTTACCAAAGATGATGTTGTTACTTACGACGTCTCTTCTCTTACGCAATTCCAGACTAGTCATAGTTAGCTTAAGGACCGGAATCAGAGGTTTCAGAATTATTATGAAGCTATGCGATTAGAAATTGATTCCTATGATCGAAGTTATATACTCTATAATATTGGACTTATCCATACAAATAATGGAGAACATACCAAAGCTTTAGAATATTATTTTCGAGCACTAGAACGAAATCCATTCTTACCCCAAGCTTTTAATAATTTTAAAATATCATTTTTTCTTATCTCATAAATTTTACCTATAAGTTCTTCTTCGAAGCACACTTGAAGAACTCTTAAGGCTCCGCAAGTTGAATTATATTTTACGCTTTGTAATTTGAGAATGAATTCTTAGGACCAAGACACACAATACAAGTGACTAATTATTTGTTTGACTCACAAAATC
This sequence comes from Sedum album, assembly GCA_006409495.1. Taxonomy (NCBI): domain Eukaryota; kingdom Viridiplantae; phylum Streptophyta; class Magnoliopsida; order Saxifragales; family Crassulaceae; genus Sedum; species Sedum album. Next base: position 23,732 of record QZGG01001933.1, on the reverse strand, counting down.
AAGTCTCCATCTCTTGATTAATGTGATCAATCACCTATAAAATAAATTTTGTAATATTAACTTATGATTATAAAATACTTCAAAACAAATAAAGTGCATCATAGTATTTTGACAGTTCTAAAGTTAGAGTCATTGTGATGGGAAGAAAATGACCCTTGCTATTTAGAATATCAATATAACACAAAAATCATTCACGAATTGTGAAAGATCTTTATATCCATTCTCCCTCAACTCCATCAATCTTGTATTAGTATTATGAATCAAACTCACGACTTTAATAATATTTTGATTTTTTGCAAGAATTGTGATAAAGTATTGTCCGTCCCAATGCAGCTTCATCAAGTGATCGATGAAAATAAATTGACAATTCTCTATTTTTAACCAAGCTAGAACCAAATCTTTTAGTTTCGTAAACAGTTCCATAATCGAGTATATTTCCAAAAAATTGATGCTTGAAGACCACAAAGATAGGAGACGGACAATTGATGTGTAGTGTGAACTCCAACGAGAACGCAACCCTTTTCATATAGAAACTTCATGATTGGCTAATACCTTCACCAACTGTTCATGTTGTTTCATTCAAATTCATCTTATCTTTTAAACAAAGAACCAATTATATATGTGTCCATAGACAAATATTCAAAGAAGTCATTGAACGCATGTCACTATACACATCAAATCCAATACTCTCTTTTAGCTAGTGCAGTGGCAAGTAAGAGTTAAATCCCCATTATATATAACAAGAATTTACTAGAAAGAGCTACTAAAAGTCCGAGTGTTTGTAAATATGAAAAGGCTGCAAGCAGTGCAACAATATGATGGTCGATTGTTCTCTATTAACGATGCTAGCGCAAATCGAAACAATCACTCGTAACTAATAAGTATCATAGATCACTAACATATAATTCTTACAATCTCATAGCTCATATATAGTTTGATTACGGTACTACGTATATAATTGTGCTTCTATTATACTCTGAAACTGCCTGGCGTGATTGAGTGTCCTGCAACAAAGAATTATTAATTATTAAGCGAGTTAAACTAGTATGCAATTACTAATGTTTAATTGTTGGTGTTCATACCTGGAACTAACGTCAAGTATCAAACTGATCAACTATATGAATTAAGAGTTAATTACAAATGATCACCTGCATAATAGGTTATATTCCACTCCACCACCCTTATATTGTAATATTGCATTCAACCACCTGTATAACGTATGTCGTTACCAAACAACCACATGTCACTGTTCCGTCAAAGATTCCGTTAAATATATTAATTTTTTTAATATAATAATAATATTTTTATTACAATACACCACCAATATAATAACTGAATTTTTAATTCACCACCACTATAATTGCTTCCGTTACCATTTAACCACCTCTCCGTTAGCATAGATGGTTATTTGGTAATGTCGATAATTATAAGGTGGTTGAATGCAAATTTAGATAATAAAGATGGTGGAGTGGAATAAGCCATATTATACTGGTGGTCATCTGTAATTAACCCATGAATTAATCGCATTAGCTAAATTCGTGCGCTAACAACTCTTTAACTCATTTCATTATGACTATACATATTGTTGACAGAATCGGCGCTCAGCGGATGAGCTCAGAGGACTCTTACGGTCAGATCAACACAGCGAAGAAAAAACAGGAGCAAACACAACTATGTCATAGATTTCCTAGTTCACATGGTCTAATCCCAGGCTACTCCAGACAACGTAATATTTCTATTTATACAATACTGTTTACAGACTCAGAAGACTTACACAGAGACCTGGTTTCTTTCTGTGTCTAACTCCACAGATATAGAAACCTCTATTAGACACGGGAATTACAGACAGACAACAAGCTTCTTCCTGTGTCAGAAACTCCAGACCAGAAGCAACCTCTTCCACACCTCTCACGTCTCTCTACTCTCCTTCTGTATCTTTTCTCAGTATTTCTATCTATACATATTACATATCCCTATCACCATTTATATACATGCTAGGGATAATGTATATTCAATTTTTTCTATGCATATTAATTCCATGCACATTAATTTCATGCATCTTCCAATTTCCTATGCATATTAAATTATGTCTCAGTGATTGTTCATCTTCTGCATTCATTCTTCTGCATTGAATCTGCATCGAGACTGTCACAGCTCCCTGTTTCAAATGAATAGCAGATCACTGTGTCTACCATCTCCACCTTGATCGTAACTCAATCCCAGCTGTCTCTCTGCCTAGCTTATGCAAGAAGACTAACCCTTCCAAACAAAGATAAACCTTTTCTCCAGGTAAATATATACGAGGCCCTCTGACTATTACTCCTATGCACACCACTTATGTGCAAAACTCTGCTCAGTCACGATTTTCCTCAACTACAGTGCTTTCTTTACTCCTTCAGTTCTCGCTAGACACTCTGCTTCAATTGTTGACCAAACAACTATACATGACAGATTTTCCTTTCAGCCAACTGTAGTCCCAAGCACAGTGAACACTGAACCAGTCTGATATTTCCTAATTTCAGTACAACCAGCGCAGCCTGAATCAACAAAGCCTTCTAGCATCTCTTTGTCACCCACAGACTCAGCATATCTCAAGCACCTTCTCCGATTACCATTTAAGTACCTCACCACCCTTTCCACTGCGTCCCAGTGATATTTCCCAGGTGATGCCATAAATCTTCTAATCTGAACTTGTGTGAGATCTGCTCTTGTGCAGTGTGTACATGATACAACCATCCACCTTTGCACTAGGAATTGACTTCATCATTTCTTCCTCAGCTCCTACCTTGGGCATTTTCTGCCCAAATCCCAAGTCCTTCATTTCACAAAATGAATTCCACTGAGTCTTCAAATTATCTGTCTTAGCCTCTGACAGCGCGTCGTTGTGCACTGCAAATCTAAATTTATATTCCTACTCAAAACTAGTATAGCAATAAGCAGGGTCAAACCCAAGGGAAAGTAATCTAGTGTAGAAATTAATCTACTAGCTAATCTACTCCTATCAGGGGGTTTGTTGGAAATTTGTTTGTAAATTAAAACAAAAGGGTTACTAATAAGTGAGAAAACACAATTCAGGGAATCTCGTTGCAACTAGTAATCACAGACCAGACAAATTTCAATCCAGTAAATTATAGTTGTTCTAATCAGATAGTCCCGCTAGGGTAGTTACCTAATTCTAGTTCTATCTTCTATTACCCGCTAGAGTCTCAAGAAGATGTAACAATAACCTAATCCAACTACCACAATAGCTCCACCGCTAGGCTTTACTACTATGATAATTCAACTAGATATCATGCAATTGATATAAACCTAAGTTTACCGCTAGGCTGAGTTAGGAAAATAACAATTCATGCGATTATAACAAAGAACAGAATTCAACAGATTAAAACTTGCTATTCAACAGTCTCATACACCTTTGCAACTCAATTCCCCAAACTGTTGGGAAATTTAGCTACTCATGGAAAACATTGTAACAAAACAAAATACTAAAACTGAGTTCGAAGATTTATCAATTTCTGAAGACAAAGGTTGAAGCTTGATCTCTGTTCTCTACTCTAAGCTCTGGAATTTCCGCCGTCAAAAGATGCCCTCTTCAATTAGGAACGAAACCCTAATCAAAAGCGGCTGATTTTCTGAACTGGGCTGGGCCGAGCTTACCGCGGACCCTTCTTGGATTTCATCCACGAACCCTAAAGCATTTGTAGAAATTCAGTGACGTCCGTGGATGAAAATGTAGTACCGTCCGCGGCTGACGTCATCCAGTCTGCATTCGCTTTTTCCCTTCGTCTTCGTGCTCCGAATCCGTGTAGAATTGTTCGATAAGCGTGTAAAATCTCCATTGCACTCCGAATACGCCTGAAATGCAAAACACTACAACAAGGTAATATTTCGCAAATAAAACATATAAGAATGACGGAAATAAGACAATGATGGATCGTATAAATACGCTCCATCAGCCTCCCAGAAAAGTTTCTTCTTAAGCTTGCCTACCTCAACGGTATGTTCCACGTTCTGAATCCTCAGATCCTTCCACAATGTTCAAGACAAAACTTACCAAATCCTTATACCAATATCTGATTCTTCGTCTGATATTCCTCCTGGATCTTTCTCGCACCTGTCGATAATCTCCCAAATTATCTTCTACTTCAGCGTTTGACTCAGGTTCAGCTTGTTGACGATCAACTTCTGCATTGTCTAGATCAACATCTCCAGCATTCTGATCCCCAAGCTCCACCTCAAACCTTGCTTTTACTGATTTAGGAAACCTTGATACACTTGACACAGTACCAATAATTGTGCTACCAACGAGATTTTACAACCCATTCGTCTGCGCACCCTTAATCACAACTCGAGAACTCTTAATCACCTTGATTATTCCTTTTTCAGCAATGAAACAACAACCAAGCTTTTCTAGTTCTCCCAAAGAAATCAAATTGATAGATTCTCTTGCATACTTCATAGTCTCAACAAATGTAAAGTACGATTGAGGCAATGAATTCAGAATCATAATGGCCTGATCCTCATCCTCAACCTTTCACTCCAATATTTTCTAAGTCTATCACCGTCTTTAGAGAAATCATCCAAAGCCTCCTCTATATCTTTGTCATCATCAGATATCCTGAAACCAAACAGTTTAACTTTCAGATACACCCTGTTGGTCAGCGTCTTTTTCATCTATAGCTGCTCCAGTTTCAGCCAAACCCCAGGTGCTGTGTTCTCCTTAGACACTCACGCAACACTCTATCTCCAAGATGCAAGACTATCGTGCTGCAGGCTAGCTCAAGCATATCCTCCTTCTGGTCCTGACTCAGATCTGCAGGAAGATTATTTACACCATTCAAAGCCTTGGCTACCCTCATCTGGACCAAGACAACTCTCACCCTCTGTCTCCAGAGAGCAAAGTCTCCCTTACCATCAAATCCGTCCAGCTCCACCTTCGCTGTTCCCATAGCCTCCTGATCTAGTGGCTCTGATACCAATTGTTGACAGAATCGGCGCGCAGCAAACGAGCTCAGAGGCCTGTTATGGATCAGAGCAACACAGCGAAGAAAAAACAGGAGCAAACGCAGCCGTGACACGATTTCCTGGTTCACCTGGTCTAATCCCAGCCTACTCCAGACAACGTAATATTTCTATTTATACAATAATGTTTACAGACTCAGAAGACTTAAGCAGATACCTGGTTTCTTCCTGTGTCTAACTCTACAGATATGGAAACCTCTATCAGACTTAGGAATTACAGACAGACAACTAGCTTCTTCCTGTGTCAGAAACCACAGACCCAGAAGCAACCTCTTCCACACCTCTCACGTCTCTCTACTCTCCTTCTGTATCTTTTCTCAGTATTTCTCTCTACACATATTACATATCCCTATCATCCTTTATATACATGCTATGGATAATGCATATTCCAATTTCCTATGCATATTAATTCCATGCACATTAATTTCATGCATCTTCCAATTTCCTATGCATATTAAATTCTGTCTTGGTGACTGTTCATCTTCTACATTTATTCATCTGCATTCATTCTTATGCATTGAATCTGTTTCAAATGAGTAGCAGATCATTGTGTCTACACAGATAACCAAAAGACATCAATGCAAGAATATTAATTGCTATTTGACAAAAAGGTCTCAAATATTTCGTTTCAAGATCATGTACTAAGTGGTAGGTATGAGATTCACTAGACATAGCCAATGACACTAGTACAGATTGTATTTTCAACAGCGCTTGTTTTTGATATTTAACAGCGCTTCATGAAGCGCTGTTGAAACGAGTGCTGTTGTAAATCACATATTTATAACAACGCTTTTTTTAAACAAGCGCTGTTGTTTATAAACCTTTTTAACAGCGCGTATTAAAAAATAAGCGTTGTTAAATATTCATGTAAACAACAGCGCTTTTTTAAAAAAAGCGCTGTTATAAAGTCACTGATTTATTACAGCACTATTTTCAACAGCGCTTCAAGAAGCGCTGTAAAAGAAAAATAAAGAGCGCTGTTATTTTATTCCTTTTTTACAGTGTTTAAATATAAAGCGCTGTTAAATATAATCAATCACGACCAGGCGTAAAACCAAAAACGTAGTCGTTTAATTAAATAATTACACAGCGTTTTTATTTAAGCGCTGTAAAATAGTTATTAGTTTTTTAATTTGAAAATTAAATAATTCGAATATAAAATATTACAGCGTTTATAAAAGAGCGCTGTAAAAACTTTTGACATTTAACAGCGCTCTTACATAAAGAGCGCTTTAAAATCTTTACATTTTTTACAGCGCTCTATATGTAAGAGCGCTGTTAAATGATAAAATTTTACAGCGTTTTTATTAATTAAGCGCTGTTAAATATGAGATTTGAATTATAAAAAAAATTATAATTAAGCGCATTAAGATTTATTTTAGTTACGGAGATTTGAGAAGACAGTTTTGGAAAGTTCATAATATTAATAACCGCTATAAATGGAATCAGTTTTGATTATAATTTTCTTTATTTTTTATTTAAATCGTACTTTTACAATGAAATGGAAACTCAATTTAACATTGTCATTTACAATCATTAGCAAGTAAATAATGGAACAAAACTATGGCCTTTGTATTGAATTTTTCTCATTGCTCGTGTTGAATTAACCTCATTGCTCGTCTTGAATTGGCTCATCGTTCTCGACATATATCATACAACAAATCTACAAAAAATATATTGAAGAATAGAATAGAGTTAATATCAAACAAAGAACAAAAAAGTTTAACGAAAAATATAAAACACAAAAGTGTAACAAAAATAAGAGTTGAATTCCTTACTTGAAACGGGAAGTTTATGCGCAACAAAGCTAATTTGGTCTTTATAAAGCGCTGTTAATAATCTAATTTTTTCTACAGCGCTTATTAACAAGCGCTGTAGAAAATACAATCTGTACTAGTGTGACTTGACAAATGAAGTAATAATGAAAAACTGAAAAAGACTTATGGAAGTGGAGATTGGTTGTTTTCTTAGAACAATGTTCGCTGAAACGTAGCGCATTGCTGTTGTTTCCTCTCTAAGAGGTGACTAGAGGTTTCCTCTAAAATTAGATTTTAGATTCTCCAAGAGAGTTGACGATCTGCCCCTAGGACTAAGCATGTATATACATTGCTCAGTCATTAACAACTTTTCAATCTATTAAAACAACAATTTGAATTCAGATGCCTGTTATGATTCTAGTCATAAGGGAACGACATCACACTATGCTCTACAATCGTGAACTGCCAAGTCTGTACCAAACGGTTAGTATCGAGTTTTTCTGGTGCGTTTCTTTAGCTTAGCCCAACAATAAATTTATGCGCGTTTTAGTGTCGGTAATCCCGTATTTCCTCTAAACCCTTTTAAAGTATATAAATATAAAATAATATAGAACAAGTGAAATTAGTTATACAAATGCATTAATGATGTAAATTCAGTACACTTAACAAGCATATAAATACGTTCAATACAATCATCCCACATAGACCCGTCAAACGGATGGACGGGTGATATATGGATGGACGGTAAATGGATGAATGATAAACGGTTGTCATCCGTTTAATCCATTAAACTTAAATGGATTAGATTAAATGGATGAATTGTAAATGGATTACGGATTAATGGATAATCCATTTATCCGTTTACCATCCATTTATTCGTTTACCATCCATGTCCATTTACCATCTGTTTATCCATTTATCATCCGTTTATCCGTTTATGAGTTAATTATAAATGAATGGTAATAAGATAATAAACGGATGGTAAATGGATGCTAAATGGATAGTGGTTCATCCGTCAATCCATTTACCATCCGTTTATTAAATGGATGGTAAATGGATATGGTTCGTCCGATCCATCCATTTAATAAACGGATGGTAAACGGATTTGGATGACTTTATCCGTTTAACTAAACGGATGGTTAATGGATTGAATTAAATAGACGGGTGATGGACACTAAACAGGTATGGATAAATTTGACATGTCTAATCCCACACATGGGCTTATTCGCCGCAAACAAAAAACAAAATACTAAAAAGCCAACATGTCAAAATTTTATATTATTGTAAATCTTATCACTTGTTCCAATTTCACTATTTCTTTATATTATGTTCAAGTGACTATTAGTGTAAACATAATGAATAGAATTGATACGTGTTACATGTTGAACTAGAATTGAGTTTATTGTATATTTGAGAAGGCTTCTTATCGCCACTCGAGCACAAACGCTGTCCAACATCTAAATTTCAATTCTTATTCCATCGTCTGACATTCAAAATTCAAAACATAGAAATAAAGGCAAGAACACAACTTTTCAATCAAAACTTCATGGGTTAATTACAGATGACCACCCGCATAATATGCCATATTCCATGCCACCACCCTTATATTGTAATATTACATTCGACCACCTTTATAACTAAAAACTTTCCAAAGAACCACCTCAGTTAACGGCAGTTAACGGAGAGGGTGGTTAAATGGAAATAAAATTGATTATAAAGGTGGCGAAGTGGAAACATATTTATTATAGAGGTGGTTTATTGTAATAAAAATACTATTATTATATTAAAAAATTAATATATTTAACGGTAACGGTGACAGTACAGTGCGTGGGTGGTTGATTGGAAATTTTATACTTATAAGTGTGGTGGAATGTATTATTACAATATAGGGGTGGTTTGGTGGAATATAGCATATTATACGGGTGGTTATCCGTAATTAACTCAAACTTCATTATGCATGAGTAAATTATAAGCCTTTGCATTACTACTCACTCGTGGTGAGTGTATAGCAAAACACGACGTATTGTTAAACTGAAAATTACATACTCTGAAACTAATTATAAAATGAAAAAAGTAGAGTATATCGAAGTGTGAAGTTGTTGATTTCCGTGTCGCTTCTTCTCTGGATTCTTGGATGGCTGCTGGTTCTCAAAACTCTCCAACTAACTCCCAAAGACTGTTGCTATTGAATCTTAGAAAACTATGTATTTATATGCATTGGGCTTTTAACCTAGGTTGTTGAATTTATGGCATTTGTCTGACTTTCTAAATTTATGGCCCATATCTCCAATTTAATCTTCGAGTTTGAGTTTAATGAAACATGAAAATTATAGACAATTGAGCTTCTTTTTCCAACCAGCTATCACTCACCTTGATTGGATACTCGAATAGTGTTTAGAAAACTTTCAACGATGAATATTTCAGCTGCCTCTACAAGCTGCACTTTGCTCGGTTTTGTTCATTTTCACACAATTCCAACCACAATTCATCCAGATGTTCTTTAAGCCATTTCACACCATTTAATATGCAATTTTAACCTAACTGGTTGAAGAAAGTATCAAATAACCTCACAATATAGCTGAAAAAACAAGAACTTAAGGCAAAACATGGACAAATTCATAGAATACTTGTCCATACATCCGTGTTAAATGGATTGTTGCATATATATCTGGTTCATGAGAGTTAGGTTTGAATTATAAAAGATTTTATTCTGTATTTTATCTAGTTGGGTCTGTAGATTATGATTTTGCAGGTGCCAAGGAAATCTACCACTTCCTTCTATTTCTCTTTGGGAGGAAATTGCATTACCTAAAAATCAGGTCTGCAGTCAATAGTTAGAGTATCTACTAATGAGTTAGAGTATGTAACAATAGGAGAGGCGGTTAAGTAGTATGGCTGCAGGGTTTGCAAATGAAAGGTATCTGAAAACTGTGGTATGATATATACTGACAGTCAATCAACTTTGCAATTAAGTAAAAAACAAGTGTATCATTATAGAACCAAGCATATAGATGTAAGATTACATTTTATAAGACAAAAGATTAGTGCAGGGCATGTGAAGCTAGATAAAATAGATACTGAAAACAACCCTGCTATTGTTGGTAGAAAGATTATAACCCTTGCAAAGTTCTGACATTGTCTGGATTTGTTGGGTATGGGTTAGTTCCGTTTTGCAGGTATTGAGCGCTAAAAAACTGTCTAATTTGCAAATTGAGAGTTGAAAGCTGGGAATTAACTGCAGGGATAACTGAAGACGTTGAAGCTTCCAAGGGTTCCTCATATTTCCAAGTTAACTTATCACCGTCTACTTCAATTGACATTAGCACTGAATCTGAAGAACAAATTGAAGCATGAGGAGTATTTCTTTATTCAAGGATTCCTCATATTTCAAAGGCTGCAAGCATGAGGAATAGTTTTTTATTGTTCATCTTCAAATGTGTTAGAATCATTTTTGTGCATTGTATGATTGGTGCAATGTTTCTAGTCTATTAAATTTGATGTGTATTTAGCGAAATTTGTTGAGACTTTGTACTTGTAGCTTGGAAATAAAAAGTTTTGCAGCTTGCATACCATGTGGGGCTTAGGGTATAAAATCATCCCAATCCAACTGGTGAAGATGCAGAGCAATTTACAAAGGCATCAAGATTCAGAGGCGTTTATTCGGGTTGGTGCCAAGTTCGTGTTGTGCTAATTGTCACTGATTGATTGCAGATTGTATTTGAGTGTGTTTAACTCTAATAAACAAGTCTAGAGATGAATAATCGTTCCGGAGGATTCCGGTCATCACATAGTGCATTTTAGAGCACTGAATTTGCTCCACGAGGAATAAAGGTCATCTGGATCATATAACCTCAGTATACTTTGGTGTGTTCTTTCTTTTACTCACTTTTGAATTTTTTGGTTCCATCTTGGCTGTTTTGCAATTAGATTTTACTGTGCAATCTTAGAGCAGTAGACTGATTCATTTTAAAAGTGATAAACCAAATGTATAGCTGCCCATATACATAATCGTGCTACTGACCCATTCATTTGATTTTTGTTTTGTAATCCATATTCCTCGGGTTTTTACTGAGAACTATTTGTTCTTTGAGCTGAGTAACAACACCTAGTTCTTAAGGATTTTTGTGTTTTGCCAGGTTATGCAAATAACCAAAAGATTATGGAAAAATCATAATTATCCAAGAGTTGTGTTTCTTATTGCTATTTGGTTCAATTAACAAACTGAAGGGCTAAAGTGCAAATATTCAAGTTTACGAATATTTGCACTTCTGCCCACTATAAAACCCCTACAATAACGCTCCTCATACGTGACACACTTTTAAAACCCTAGAAAGGAGAACCGAGAGCGTGAGCGATAGAGAAGATGCTAGAACAGAGGCTGGCCGATGGCACAGTTGGCTCTGGACTTCTCTGGGGCCTCATAGCGGCTTGAACTGAGCCTTAAGATTGCAGAGCCTAGTTGTTGTTGTACCTTAAGACAGTCTTTGACCACATTAGTAGAGCTGGTTTTAGCTTGCTCATTGTTGAACCAAGCTGAAATCAATTCTGCTTAGTTTGCTCAATAATCTAAATTTGTGTTTGACACGATCCGCTCGGAGGCCTATTGAACCCTATAGCACACACAGATCACATTTAGTTAGCTAGTTCTTAAGTTCCTTTATTATTAAGTTATCTAGCTGTTGTTTTTGTTAAGGGCAGATTAGCTTTGTTTTTGCAGGGTTACTGATCTTGGAAAATGTGTGATAGGGTGAAGCTGCAGCCTTTTGATGGAAAATGGGACTATGCAATGTGGAAGGTACGAATGAAGGTCATTCTCACTCGAGAAGTTGTGAAAAGTTGTCTCGAACAAATGGCCTTCTGTTATTACTGCTCACGCCAAAGCCGAGGCTATGGGTTTGGCATACGCTGAGATCATTTTGATGTTAACCGATGAGGTTGCTCGTCAGGTTATACATCATTCTGATCCTAAAGGTCTTTAGGAAGCATTAGATTTGATTTATCTGAATAAGTCCCTGCCTAATAGGGTTAGTCTACTGATTAGGTTGTTTACCTTTAAGATGAGTGCTTCCATGTCAAATCAAGAAAATTTGGACACTTTCTTGAAACTGAGACAAGACCTTAGACGCTGCAATGATGAAATTAAGGAAGATCACCAAGTTATGATACTCCTTAATTCATTGTCTTTGCTATTTAACCGTCTCAGGGACGTTATTCAGTATAGTATGTCCCTATCTAAACTGTTAGATGCTATAAGACAGAAAAATGATTCCCTTAAAAATTTTAAACAGTTTGAACAAGAGAAAATTGAACCTAAATCTGAAGTAATATTTGTTAAGAAAAAGGGTAAAAACCTCTAACCTAAAAACAAACAAGATATAACAGAATATAACTATACGTTCATTAATTCCCCCTTTGAGTGTACTTACTATTTTAAAAGAAAGAAAGATAATCAGAAAAAGGGTAAAATTCTTAAGGGAAATAAAAAAGGGTTCACTAATGTTCTTGAATCAAATAAAAAATTTGATAATGAACTGTTGGTTGTTGTTGATTTTGATGATAGTGCAAACTGGGTCCTTGATTTAGGTTGTACTATTCATGCCACTCCCCTGAGGCATATCTTCAGTTCCTTCGCGAAGGTTTCCAACAGTGAAGTAAGACTTGGTGATCATACTTTGCTAGAAATTTAAGGAACAGCAAGTGTCCCATTAAAGATTTTGATGAGAAATTCAGAATCATAACTAATGCGAACTGAATTCCTAAACTAAGAAGAAACCTACTGTCTCAATCTGTCTTAGATAACCTAGGTTGTAAAATCATCACAAGTAAGGGATTTAGAGAGGTTATTAGTAATGATAAAGTCTTAATTAGAAGTGTTAACAAGGAGGTCTTTATCATGTTTTAATGTCACCTGAAATTAATTCTGCTGTTGTGAACCCTAAAAACCTAGAGTATCTAAAAATGGCATTCAAGGTTGGGGTCATATAGGAAATAATGGGTTGTATCAAATATTTTGTTAATGGTGTGCTAGAGTTCAACCTGAGAACATTTCTTTCTGTGAAACCCCCTGTGTTGGAAAGAAAAACCGCACACTCATTTGGTAAATCAACTTTCAAAGTTGAAAAACCACTTGAGTACGTCCATTCTGTTATTTGGGGACCTACGCAAGTTTCCACAGTTGGAGGAAGAAGTTATTTCATGTCTTTACTTGATCAATATTCAAGGAAGGTTTGAATATTTCCGGCGAGATCCAAATCTGAGTTATTTGATCACTTTAAAACATGGAAAACCCTTGTTGAGAGCCAAACTGATCTCAAACTCAAATGTTTGTGGACAGAAAATGGTCTTGAGTTTCGCAATCAAGTATTCACTACTTATTGCAAAGGTAATGGGATCAGAAGACAATTGATAGTACCAGGCACTCCTCAGCAAAATAGAACTTTTTAGAGAACGAATAGAACCTTGCTTAAAAGGCAAGGTGTATGCTATTCAGTTCAGGGTGCAAGTCCTCTTTATGGGGTGAAGCACTTTTGACTGTTTGCTTACCTTATAAACAGAAGTCCTTCATCTCTTGGGTTTAAAAACCTCAAGAGATGTGGAATGGAAAGAAACCAAACATTTTGCATATAAAACCATTTGGTTGTGCAGCCTATGCTCTTAATTCTCAATGGAAGCTAAGTCCTAGAGCTGATAAATGCATAATGCATGGTAATCCTAATGGTACTAAGGGTTATAAACTGATATTGATAAAACCTGGAGGATATAAGGTTATAACCTCAGGTCTATCACTTTTGATGAAAATGAGTTCACTTTTAAATCAAAACTGACTCTTAATGAGTCGACTGCAGGTAATTCAGTTGAAAATGATCTGAGTTTCATTCCTAATTATCAGGCAATGAATCAGTAAGTTCTAGGACAGTAGCATAATCCAGCTTTGAGTGTTGAAAAATTTCCGCAAAACTCTCACCATGTTGGTGAGTGCTCTGTAAGTCATTTAGCTTCCAGTTTTGATAATGATAATGTGATGATAATGCTGGTGCGAATGTTGATGTTAATGTTGTGCCTGCTGATGATTTATCTGATACTGATGTTGGTTGAGAGTCAAGCTGATGTGCCTGATGATGTTGTTTCTGGTTCTCATGCATTAGTGATTATATGTTAACTGGGATAGGAGCCTAGAATTAGGAAGCCTAACCCTAAATATCAGTCAAATTTGTTTGAATATGCCTCCTTGGTTACTTTTGAATGTGCTAAATTTATTACACCTAATGCTTATGAACAATATGACCAGTAAGCAATCAAATGAATGGAAACTTGCCATGATTGAAGAAATTAACTCCACGAATGTTAACAGAACCTGGATTTTAGTTCCTAGGCCTAAATTTTTTAGACCTACAGACTGTAAGTGGGTTTATAGAATTAAGGAAGGCTCTAGTAAAACTGAACCCCTTAGGTTTAAAGCGATACTTGTAGCTAAGGGTTTTAAGAAAGAGGAGGGATTGATTACAATCAAATTTTTTGCGCCTGCTGGTAAATACAAAACATTCCATCGTTGCGTACTATGACTATGATGAATGATTGGAATTTAGAAAAAATGGATATAAAGACTGCTTTCTTGCATGGTGACTTGTTAGAAACTAGGGTTCGGTTCTGGAGAGAACCACTCATACAATGTAAATTAAGAACCAATGAATGCCGTTGATTTTGAAATATGGGCTGCTGAGATCTGAGGCAAATTTGAAATATATAAAAAATAGACGGTGTAAAACGAAATTGAATAAGGGTAATATCGGTATACAATCTTGTCTCTATCAATCTCTATCCCTAAAATCTTCCTTCCTGATGTCACGCCCGACGTTTTCCGATACGAAGTCGGTTACAGATTCCAGTCCATCAACCGTGACATAATAAATCAATTCGACAAGGTGCGTCATGAATCCACCATATATCCAGTTTACAACCCGTTTCAAGCTATATTTTGGTGGAGGAAGATGGCTGGTGAATCGTTGAACTCTCAGCTTTGTAAGCAACATCTGATTTGTTGTGACGATGACTTTCTTCCATCACCCACTTCAAATTCAAAGAAGCCAATGAAAGGTGCGGGAGCAGATTTCCAGTCGGAGCTTGTTGATACTATTGATTTGAAAGATATGTTTGAAACTCGAAGCTCGCCAAGACAGTTAGCATTAGCTGTGACAAAGTTGAAGCAATTACAGAAGCTTAAGCTCTATGCAAATGGATTTGGCGGATTGTTGGACTTGAAACTCACTGAAATAGATGGTAAATTGGGACGATGGGTTGTTGAAGCTTTCAATGAGGAAAATTGTTCTTTGAATTTCAGCAATGGTAGTCTGAAAATTACTGAATTTGACGTGCATCGAATATTAGGACTTCCAATGGGTGGCGAGCCGATTGAACTTCCAAAGAGGACACAGTTTATGAACTCAGTTGTTAAAAAATGGAGGGAAAAAATGCGTGTTAGGACGGGAGGGGTAAATGTATCAAAAGTGAGCCAGGAAGTAGTGAAACGCGAGGAAGGTGGACGGTGGTTCTTGATTCAGTTTGTGATTTTATTTTTCTCAACGATGGTCGAAAGCAAGCATAACGGATCTTGTAACTTGAAGATATTGCACATTCTTGACAATTTAGAGAAATTGGCGGATTACAACTGGTGCCAGCTTGTGATTCAGAATCTTGTTAAGAGTAAGAGAAAATGGGTGGATGGAGGGAAAAAGGGCAGCTATGATGGCCCCTTAACATTTTTAACGGTATGTGTATTTTAGTGCGTTGCTTTGTACGTCGTATGTGCTCATGTTTTATGTTCTCACTCTTTTTTTGTCATTTTCATTCATGTTCAGATTTTCTATTTAGACGCAGTAGAATGTGAAGGGTTCTTTCGTATACGCACCGATCCAGTTTTGAAAGGTTGGACCACGAAAGTTGTTCGACTTAGAATTCTTAAGGAAATTGCAAATGGAGGTTTTGGAAAGGGACAAGTTGTACCAGAATATGCAAATCATCTTCTCAAAAACAGAAAAAGGAAAGCTATTAACATAAGTCAACGGGTATTTTAATGTTTTTTAGCTTAGTACACATCTGATTTTTATCTTTGATAGCTAAAATGATTTTTGTTTGTAGAATGGGACTCCATCATATCAGATGGCGCATTGTAATGAAGAATCTGGTAACCCAATTCGGCAGGTATGATGGTGTTAGTAAAAAGTGAAATGATGCATATTATAAAAGTGCGTTGGCTTTAAAAATATGCATATTTAAAAGTGCGTTGGCATTAAAAAGATGCATATTTAAAAGTGCGTTGGCACTAAAAAGAGTTTTGATACTTTTAAAATGTGGTATTATGATTCCTTTGTTGGCTTCCATTCAAAAATACGGTATTGGCAGTTGCAGAATGTGACTGCAACTTATATGATGGCGCTGCGTAATGAAGAGCAAATTAACGCACCTCATCAGGTATGATTGTGAAGTAAAAAAGTGCGATGTTGCATATTTGAAAGTGCGTTGGTACAAAATTAGTCTTCTGTTGGCTTCCTTATATAAACAAGTTCATTATTACTTGCAGTATGTGGATTCGTCACGTCAGATGGTGCAAATTAAGGAAGAATGTTGTAACGCGCCACAACAGGTAATCCTATATATTAATAAAGAAAGTGCAGCAATGCGTATTTAAAAAGTGCGGTGTTGCTGAAACAGTTGGTACTTGTAAATGTGATATTTTAGTTCATTTGTTGTATCTTTGTTTAAACAATGATGATAAAAATGATGTGATACTGCCTTCAAGATGAATACGGAGTTAAGTTTCCATTCTCACACTCTGACTTGAATCCATCAAATATATAACAAGTGCATTAAACAATTGATGAAGTTTTTATTAAAATAATGAGTACTTGTAGGGTGATATTGTCGAAAATAGACAAGCTGATTTGCTTGCATCAGTGAATGAAAGCAATGAATGTCTTTCTGTGAAAGATTTTGAAAAACAAATCGACACACCAATCGAGCGTCATCACAATGTTGAGGGACATCCGACCTGTGTTGACAGTGAGGTAACCTTAAATTACATTTTTATGTACCTATATGTGATTGAATGTGCATCTCAAAGTGGAATATATGTGGAACTCAATGAATGATTTCTTATGAAATTCCAGCAACTTTTACTAGAGGTCAGATACGCCGCTGATCGTCTCATTAGTGCAATTCAAGACTTTGATTGCATTTTCACGGCTGCAAAAATAGAAAATTCAGATAGTAGAGTTTTGGACAAAATTGATGATGAAGTTAAGACACAACTGGGTATCAACAATATTGTGACATGCAATTCAGTGACGGTCATGAACCGTGTTTCAAATTGTTCACCCATACAAGTACAAGCATGCGAACCTCCAATGTATGAAGATCTGATTGGACCACAATATTTAGGCGTTCAAAATGGTGAAGTGGACAAAAAGAGGAAGATTAAGATTTCAGCCGTACATAAATCACCATTCTACATCAGGAAGGTTGATATTAAAAGTGTAGAGACGCATGAAGAGAAAATGGTGTGTAGATGGTTGTTTTCGTTGCACGGGCAACACGAGTACATGTGAGCTGGATTGTGAACTAGTTTTTTGTAGTGTCTTAAAATAGAAAGTTTATAATGTGTGCAGTGAGATTCTATTTCAAACAAAGGGCACTACATTGACAAGGCATCAACTGGAGTCCTTAGAGCCAGGGAGGCATGTAAAAGCATGTGTGATTGACGCCTGGTCAACATTACTGAATATTGAGGAATTAAGGAGAAGTGATGAGTCACCGGCTAGATTTTTCTTGACTCCCTTTCCTTATGTAAGTGTCGTTGCCACTTTTACTCTCAATATTTTTAGAGGTGATATCGTTTTTAAATTGAATTTCAGAAATTGAGGTGGACAAATGAAGATGCCATGTTCATGCAATACAACTCGTGGTTTGAATCACAGTTGGAAAATTTTGAAATTAACTTAAGAAAAATGCATTTGGTAAGTAAAACAACATATTTTACTATTTACGTGTGAACAGTTGTAAGTCATATATCCTATATGTTTTACGTCTGCAGGTTTTTTTCCCGATACATGCTTCACCTAAATCAGATTTTTATTGCCTCATTGTGTTCAACTTGAAGAATCCGGCTATCTATGTAATGGACTGTAGCGGCTTTGGTGCACCACATCTAACAAGATATGCACGGGTTCTTAAAGTTGTGGTAAGTTGACTGGTGTTTCCATATTGCTACCAGCACTTCTTAAATTTCTTGAGAAACATATTTCCTGACATGTGTTTGGTATATTTCAGAAGTATTGTTTTCTCCGATGCTTGTTAGAAATTGCCCATTCGCAATGGCATAAATTTGAAGATGTAAGTATCCAACAAATCCCATTACCTTGGAGCACAACCAAAAATACAGTAGATTGTGGGGTAATTCTTATGCGAGTCATGGAGTCATATATGGGAGAAAGTGAATAGTTGGAATACAAAGTTGCCTACACTGGAAAATAATGTAAGATATTGTTCCATTGTAAAAAATTCTGCTTCATGATTGTATTCATTGTGTGTTACCAGTCTTAGTATGTTGGTAAATTTTATTTAACATGTGGAATTTCTATCTGCAGCAGTTGTCACAACTTCAAAAGCTACGAAGAAAGTACATTTGGAAATTGGTGACATTTGATAATAATGAAAAGAAAGGATATGCAATGGAAAGAGTTGCAGAGTTCAACACACTTTCTGAAGAAAAAAAGGCTGTTATCACGTCTTAGAAACCAACTTGTTTAGTTGAGAGGTCATCGTTGTAACAAAATTAATAGGATATTTTAAGTGCAGTGCAATTGTCTAAGTTATTTTAAAACAAACGAATATTTATATTTTAAGTTTGTTCCACACCAAGATACTTACACTGGTGTTTTGAACAAGTGTTTAATAAAGGTGCTCTATGACACTCAATGAAGGTGCAAGGTGCATCACAACAAGGTGCAATCTGTAAAATGATTGTTTTTATTTAAAATTAAACTATCCAAGTCTTTCTTAAGATGAGAACATACATGATTCATGCATTCTGATAGACATGCGTACTTTGTAACCAAACAAGATGAAGGTGCATTCTAAAGAAATTGATCAATCTGATGGAAAGTGCGGAATGGGAGGCTAGTGTAAAAAACAAAAAACTTATAATGCTTAACCGGAAAGGAGCAAATAGCCTAAATTATTTTTCGCAAAAGTTATGCTACATGAGAGAAATTGCACAAGGAAATTATTTCTATCATAAACAAAAGTATTTCATTCATTGATGGGCACCTCGTTGTTTTTTGCATCGACTTTCATTGGGCATGTTCGACTATCATGAAAATCCTTCTTACCGCAAGTGTGACATGATCTTTTCTGTTTTTGTGAAAGTTCAATGGCAATTTCACGAGCACTCCTAATCCGCTTTCCACACCCTTTATTTCTAGCAATTTTGGGAGTCTTTATAATAATTTCACTTGGTTGCTGCATTCCGATAATTGACGTAAAGTAATCTGTTTTTGATTGGAAACCATCAGTTCTATCATATGCCATGCATTGCTCCTTAAACTGTCGAACTTCATTTAATAGTAGCTGCAACTTATCAGGAGCGTTTTTTGCAAAGCTGATAGCAGCTCGGAATTCGGTCCATAATGCAGACAAGATGGGCGTTGTAGCGTTAGCATAGTTGTCACTCATGGCGCCACTCCCCTTCAAATCTTCCACTCCACAAATAGTTGCATTTTGTAGCCATCTTTTCATTATAAGGCAGGCTGGGATTTCACTAAACTCAAGGTATGACAAAACTTGAAAGATATGTCGACAAGGTATGCCGAACAATTCAAATTTCTTGCAGCTGCACTTTGGGCGGTTTGATTCTGAATATATAACCTGAATTATTGAAAAAAGTCTCAAAAACGTATACAACATTATACGATGCTTAAGGTTATACAGAAAATATATAAATCAAACATTTGAGTTCTAACATATAAAAAATTCACGCAGCCATTATATAAATCAAACAACCATTTACATACCTCAAACTTCGAATGTTTGCGATCTTTGTCTTTAATTGAGTAAGTTGTTCTGCCTTCTTCGTTTTTTTCATTTCTATTGCACACTTATACGCCCCTGCTATCATTTCATCTTGGATATCGCGAAACACAGCGTGAGTAAATAAATTTGCTGCATGTCTTTCTATTTCAAGATTACATTTCAACAACGGAGTAGACATTCGTGTTTCATGATCTAGCTTGGCTTTAGTGTGTCTTTGAGCATCCATTGCACTGTCAAACCCAAATAAAATTCTACCAATGTCATATGACCATGAAGAAAACGCCCAAAAAAAGAATTTTCGCTCTCCGATCGTGATGTAGTTCTTATAAGAGAACCCAATACAACATTTCTGAAATAAACTGGTATCCAAGATGCTCTTATTTCATACATGTGCTTGAGCCATTTATGTTCATGTAGTTTGTACTTATCAATCACATTGTTCCACCCCTCTTCGAAATCCGATGGTTCGGCATGCTCAGTCCACACAACTGAACTAATATCCTTGAGAAAATCAGTTTCATTACAAATAGAGACACCAACCTGTACAAAAGTAGATTGTTTTAATCAGATTGTTTATAATGCACTTTTCACACAAACACTATAGACATTACATGATTCGCACACTGGGGCATATAAACTCAGCTATATGCCACATATCAATCAAATTCACTATACTGAGGCATATCAATCACATTCAACATTAAAAAAACTACAATCGTACCTTAGATTTTAGCTTTTCAGTTATATGCCACATACAATTTCGATGGTGACTGTTTGGAAAGACAGTTGCAATTGCTGATTTCATAGCAGGGTCTTGATCGGTAACAAGCATAATTGGTTCCCTTTCAGAAGACCTTTTAAAGCAATCCAACAACCATATATAAGATGCAGCATCCTCATTTGAAATTAGCCCGGCAGCTAGGGTCACACAACTACGATGATTATCAACACCCGTAAAGGGTACAAATACCATGTTATACCTGTCAAAGAACATGATTTCTGTAAGAATATATATTTAAATAAAATAAAGTATTTGATGAGACAAAAATACACATACTTGTTAGAGCTGTAAGTTGCATCGAATGAAACAATGTCGCCAAATACTTTTGCACATATTCTTGATGTAGCATCTGCCCAAAATATCCGACACAAGGTGCCTTCTGCATCTGTGTAATATTCAAATGAAAAACCATCACAAGTCTCCTTTTTTTTCATAAAGTGGTTTACTATCATTTGTGCATCACCTCCACCTATAAAAGCTTTGAGATCTCTTTTGAAGTTTTTGCAATCCGTGAGAGTTGTGCCAACATAAGAATAACCTCCAGCCATCTCTTTCATTATACGATAAGCTCTAGCAGCCCCAATCTTAACATTGCCACATTCTACTATAAAGTTTTGTTGGTCAAAAGTTAGATGTCTATTAGGCCGTAAAAATTGTCTACCAATCTGTGAAGCAAGAAAGTGATTGTGTCGTTCCTCAAATTTGTACACTGAATACTTTTTTCCATCCAGAAGTTTGATGAAACATTTAGCTTCACACCCACACCGTGCTGTCCTCCTATTTCTTGCTTTAATATTTGAATTCCCTTCCACGTGATCTCTTTTCTTATGGAATCCTTGTTTGTGGCATAACAAATACTTTAGGGTTACTGTTGAATCACTTGCACTCTTTGTGGTGGATTGACGAGCAGCGAATCCACAAACACGTGCATACTCCCTATAAAATTTAATAGCATCATCTAATGTATCGAACACCATTCCAATATACGGCTTCAAATTTTCTGGACATTTAGGTGTCCAATACTTTGAACCAGACGGGGTAAATGATACAGAACTGCTGTTGTCGTCTAATGTGGAGTAATCAACGGAGCTCTCCATTCCTACAGAATAAATAAATTACACAAGTGAGCGACACCTTTAGATAGTGCAAAGCTTTCAAGGTCATTTACAATCGGTGGGAGGCAAATTAGAATTTGCGTAATGTTTTGAGAGAGGTTGGATGAATCATACCGTTGGTTCTAATTGGTGAAAGCTCCATGCCTGCGGCCGATAGGGTTTGCAATTGATATATAATGGAAGGGGAAAGATACTGAAGCTATTTCTTTTGCCAAACTGTATACCGAATCCACTGCGTTTGTAGATCGATGTCGAGGCTGATAATCGGAATTAGACATGAAGGGAGATTGAAGTCGGAGCGGAGATTAGGGGATCTGCCGTTACTTTAAAATTTAATTACAAAATAATCATAATAAATATTACTTGATTGTACAATATTACCCTTCACCTATTTTGACTCATTACAATTAATTATAAAATATCTTTAAATCTGATCTATTTATTTATTGTATCCAAGGGCTATAATTTGTTCTAAATTTACATTTTAAATGTGGTTCTCATTTGAACCGACCCCTTCTAAGGGACTATTTATATGTCTCAACCTAAGGGATTTATTGATAAAAGGTACCCAGAGCATGTCTGTTTACTGAAGAAATTTATTTATGGTCTAAACCAGTCCCCTAGGCAGTTGAAATAAAAAGTTTGATGCATGTATGCTAGCCTTTGGGTTTTATAAAAGCAAGTTTGATGCATGTTTGTACCTGAAGAAACTAAAAATGTCATGTATTCTGTTTGTACTTTTATAAGTGGATGATTTATTACTCATTAGTGACTCTGTTGCTGAAAATTAGGAAATTAAAAGATGATCTGAACTCTTATTTGATATGAAAGATCTAGGACAAGCACAAAAAATTCTAGGAGTAAAAATCATTAGACACAGAAAACATAAGAAGATGTTTTTGCTGCAAACTGATTACATTGACAAGGTTGTCGATAGGTTTAACATGAAACATGTTAAGGCTGCTAGTGTACCTTTGGAGGACACTTAGAACTGGCTAACCAAGAGTGCCCTGTAAATGAACTTGAAAAACAAGAGATAGCAATTTAAGTCACTAGTATATTTTTGTTCTACTAATAATTCCTAAAGGGGGATTTTGAATTGTTTAGTATCAAGTAACAAATAATGTAATACTATCAAAGCACCGATTCAAAGAGTTATTTGCAACATAAAAATTAAGGGTTAATTACAGATGACCACCCGCATAATATGCCATATTCCATGCCACCACCCTTATATTGTAATATTACATTCGACCACTTTTATAACTAAAAACTTTCCAAAGAACCACCTTAGTTAACGGCAGTTAACGGAGAGGGTGGTTAAATGGAAACAAAATTGATTATAAAGGTGGCGAAGTGGAAACATATTTATTATAGAGGTGGTTTATTGTAATAAAAATACTATTATTATATTAAAAAATTAATATATTTAACGGTAACGGTGACAGTACAGTGCGTGGGTGGTTGATTGGAAATTTTATAATTATAAGGGTGGTGGAATGTATTATTACAATATAGGGGTGGTTTGGTGGAATATAGCATATTATACGGGTGGTTATCCGTAATTAACCCAAAAATTAATTACTACCATGTAAAAATTATGTGAATTTATGTAGTTGTTCCCGCTAGAGACACAACACAGTTAAATCCGCTAAGATAATATGTAAATAATTTTATAATATCATTTTTTCAATTAACCGCGAAGTTCTCAAGAAGAATGACAATAGGTTGAATGAATAACACAATAGCTACACCGCTAGGCTTTACTACAATGAAGTAAACAAACATCATGCAAGACATGTTAATGTAGCTCAACGCTAGGCTACTCTAAATAAACATACATGCATGTAGTAAGCATCAAAGAATTGTAATAAAATTCACACAAAATAATCATGAAATAATAATCATCAACATGTGTTCACAAACAACTCCCCAAATTGGGTGAGTTTAGTTACACATAGAATTCATGATAGA
>QZGG01001932.1:0-49316 GCA_006409495.1 Sedum album | reverse complement strand
ATTTGTCGCTAGTTGCTGACGTCATCGCTTCCTCTGCTCTACGCGACTTCTTCTCGCGCGCTCGTTGTTTTTCAGCTTTCGTCAACTTTGTTGTTCTTCTTTCCGAGATTCAGCCTTCTGTTGCACTTTTGTTCTAACTCTTCTGATAAACCTGAGATACAAAACTACACCAAAAGCGTAATCTTATACTGAATATGTTAGAAATCTAAGCAGTGTAAAGGACCTAAAACAGCATATAAAAGTGCCTTATCAATTGTTTCGGGGAAAATGTGCATTTAACGGATGGTTTGGGAAATTAAACCTATATACAATGATGCTAAATCAACAATGAAGAAATTAAATTCTAAAGATTTTCCACTCTTCACTACATTTTACACTCTTTGTCATGATTTAAATATTGTCTTGTAGGTATAAATTACATAAGTGTTTATCTCACGTCATCATTTGTATCCCATTTGAAAATGTAGGAATGTGTAACTTATGAACTATGTTGGTCAAATGTGATACAATTTGATTTCTGTAACTTTTTTATCAATTATTTATTCTAATAATCACACTCTGATAAATACCGATCTTTCAATTTCAGTCGATACTTGAATTGCGAAGCTATTCAAATAAAATCCGATGCTTATGTGCGATTCAAGTCATCAAGACACCCGCTTAAACAACAACAAGAAGCTTACGCGTATCAATCAAGTCAACAAGGTGCACGCAAAACTTTTTAATTTTTTTTATAAAAGAGATCATTTTAGCTTTATTATATACACTTAATGCTTTGTCAACAAACTTTGGTAAATCCAATGTGAAAATCTCTACCTCTAATCCATACGTTATTGCTACCACATACACAACAACAATGCATGCTCATTAATCAGTCCTCGCACTCCCAATTATTGATTCAAAACAATCGTCATTAGCCATCAGCTTTCTCCGTGGGTTTTGGTGGTTGGAGGTGGAGAGGGGGTGTCTCCACCCTTCTCCACCTCTAATCGAATCCTGATAGTCTCTGTGAGGCGGCACCGATGATATGTAGGGTTTTATGGCTTTGCATGTCCAAATTGGGGTCGTGATCGGAGATCTATCGCGGTTCGTTGTCAAGTGGAGGCCGATGCATGTATTTTAGATGCTGGGTGTTGGATCGGAGATGGATCATAGCGATTTGGAGCATGGATGGTTGGCGGAAGATCCGGTTGGTGTTTGCGGCGGGTGATGGAAGTTGCATGTAGCCGACGATTCTCGTCTGCCAGTATTGGCGTTAGCACAAAAAGCATTGGCGTTAGCAAAAAAAGCATGATACAAAAAAGATGATGTCAGATTGGAAGTAGTTGAACTACGTGGTGATAAGGTGTTGACACAACAACATAGGTACTCCATTGCCACCATTGTCGCAACGAAATTTTTTATCGTTACTTCCAATCCGTCTCTCCAAAATAAGAATATAAACGATGTCAATAATGTGTCTTCTACAAAATTTGAAGTTAAATTTGTCGCATTTGAGTCAATTTTTTGAGCTTGTCTTGAAATACCACATAGCTCCGATAGAGTGCTATCAATATCTCACTTCCTCATCAGAACTGTAATTTATATTTATTTCCAGCAGACAAAAGGATAAAATAGATTAATAACTTAATAGTACCGAGTTGAATGCATTCTTTTATTTTAAATAAGCTATAGTTGGTCTAGGTATCCATCATGGTTTTCACGTCGTCGTCCAGTCGTCGAGCACGCCAGAGAGGAGCGGAAAAGAAAGTTGTATTCAACTATTCCAATTAATTCTTAATTAAATTTCCGCGGACCCTTAATTAAATTTAGATGAAAATAATAAATACCATCGTATTTGAGTCAATTAAAGTAACACGGTCAAAAAAGTTGTAGTCAACTATTCCAATTAATTATCTTACAAACCGACTAGAGTATATATATTTACACATATTCTAAAGCAAAATTATATGCAACCACTAGTGTAAAACTCATTAGCGATATTAATTAATCTATATGTGCACGACTACCTAGTTTGATTGTTGTTAGCAAACTAAGACTTGCAATTATATTGTCTTTTTGCTAAATATTATAAGGAATCTGATATTTTTTCTGCCACAATTGGATACAGGCCGTCGCCGGTGTGGAGAGGATTGCACAGCGCTGCTGCTTTGGTTAGGAACATGTTTATCCGGAATGATGAAGATCATACATTCAGGTGGGTTTTAACTTCTGATGGAGTAGTATCGGTTAAATCAGCATATGAGTATTTAAGATCAAAATCTTTTGGTTTGAATCAGCATCTTCCTTCTACTTCGTCAGACTTTCATATGAAAGGCTTTTGGAAAAAATTTGGAAATTAAACATACCTTCTAAGATTAAAATCTTTAATTGGTGGTTATTTCATAATGGGCTTCCATTGGGGAAATCTTTAATGGAAAGGAATTGTTCTATAAATCCGTCATGTCATATATGTGGGTATGGATTAGAATCTTTTGATCATTTATTCTTTGGGTGTTGGTGGACCAGGACTTTATGGACAAAATTGGGTTTGTCACAAGATTTAATAGATCAAAAAAAATTTTGTCCTGCTGATTGGTTGTTTTCTTGGTTTCATCAATTATCTGAGGCATCTTTTACTAAAAGCCTAATTACTTTGTGGTATGTGTGGTTTAATAGAAACAAGATTCGACATGGCGGAGAGTGTTTAGATGTGCAATATGCATATTATAAAGTCTGCAATTTGTATATGTTCTTTACTGGCCAGACTAAGAATTCGCTTTTTGGTTATCTTGATCAGGATCCTTCGTTTGTTTGGCGCTGTCCTCCAGCTGGTGTTGTCAAGATTAATGTCGATGCCTCATGGTCTCAATCTACTTCGACAACAGGGCTCAGCTGTGTAGTTAGGGATGTTAATGGTGCTGTCTTAGCTGTAAACACAATTTTTGGTTGGTGTAACTACTATCTTTTCGACTGAAGGGCGCTTCTTTGGGATTTCGTTTAGCGCAAACTATGAAGTTGAAGAATGTGATATTTGAAACCGATTGTACAGAAGTTTTCAATGCTGTTTCATATTATCCAACTGTGTCAGAATGTGATTCACATTGGATGGATCACGTTCAGGATGCAATGAAGTTTAACAATGGCTGGAAAGTGTCTTTAATTCTCAGGGAGGCAAATGCTTGTACAGATTTCCTTGCTAAATGGTCTTTGCAAGGATCGTCTTCATGGAGCAACCTGTCATGTTGTCCGTTAATTTTATCTTCTTTTTTGACAGGGTCTAAATCCTTCTAGTTTTATATGTCCAGTCTCTTATCAAAAAAAAAAATATTGTCTTTTTAGGCCTTACATGAAAACTACATAATAAGTTCCTGGTGAGTTTGCCCACAACTCATCTAGTTGATTTTATTAGTACTCAAACATTAGTTACGTGACTCGTCAAGTGTGCGTTGTTGCACACCGTACATCTCAACCATTATAATATGACAAAGCAAATAGTCTTATTTCCTTGTGCTCACAATCATTCTCTATCCAATCCTTTATTCAAGGTCAAGGGACTTGACATGTGGCCATTTTCCGGATATTTTTTGAATATTCATTAGAAGTTTTGACGAGAAACCTTCAAGAAACGCAAAGATTTACACTTCAAATTATGGCAACTTATACGCAACATATATTCTACTTGTTCTAGTTTTTTATACGTTTTCTTGTATGTATTTTACTTTCAAAACCAAATAGGTTGACTATAAACTCGTCACGAGTGAGTAGTTTTGCTTTAGTGGAATCTTCATGGATTTCTTAGGTTTGATTATAATGAGAGACCGAGTTTTACCATGCATAATGAAGTGTTTGTTTAAAAAGTTTGTTTAGTTCGTTTTCTTAATGTTATGATTTAGAATGCCTACGAAAGAAATGAGAGTTTAATTTAGCAAATTTAGGATTAAGATTTACTTGTTAGGACAGTTTTCCATGTGCGAGAGTGACAAACGCAGTTAACTTAAGTTAACTTTATTAATGACTTGAATTACTGATCAACAAAACAGGAGGTTGAGATTATGAGATTTAAGTTATAAACACAACTCAATAGAGTGAGAGTTTGAGAATGTACATTAAGTATTGCATCCATTATAGAAAAGAAGCAAGAGTTGAGTTTAGAATGCGTGGTACAATAACCTAAGAATCTTTTCATTCATGACTTCATATGGTTGCATCATTAAAATTGTATTTATATCTTGTAACAGAGAATTAATTTAAGATTCTTGCTGAATTTTTATTTATAGAATTCACGATCCAATTCATTGTTGTTTGTCTTAAGTGAATAAGTGGTACTTGTGTAGTTACTAAGCTATAAGATATAGAGTAACGTTCCTTTGAGACCCATGGGGTAGATCCGACGTCTGAAAAAAATGCACATTGTGCTGAGCGCGCGACACGTGGCATCGAAGATGCATATGCAAATGTGCAAAAATGGGAAGGAGGGGTAAAACGGGAAATGTGCATATTGAAAATTTCGTGCAGACTGACAACTTTTGCAGACTGATTTGATTGATGGTAAGAGACTAGTTAATTTCGTCCTAGAGGCTGAGAGCAATGTCTGTTGCATTTTCATATTTTGAAAGCATTTTCAAGGTCCACTGAGAGACTCAAGGGCGATTTTGACGAACGAACAACCTCGACGACGGAGTTATGTCATCTGAATCAGCAAAAATGGATGGTAAGTGAGCTGGGTTTATACTTTGGGTATAGGTTTAGGGTTTCTGGTTTCAAGTGGGTTTGCTTGTTTGAAAATGTAGGGTTAGGGTTTACGAAATCGAAGGGTATCGTTTACAAATATAGGGTTATGGTTTACAAATGGAGAGTTTGCTGGTTATTCTAAGTTGGATTTTGAATGTGATTGCGATTTTGAAATGTTGGTTTGCAATTAAGGATTTTGTTTGAAATGTAGGGCTCGGACACGAAGAAGAACACAGAAGGGATGAGTTAGGGGTTAGAAATGCTTCACCAAAATTGGTCAAAGCTCTAGCACGTATAACAAATGAACAAAGAAGCACCATCAAAGAAATGGGATTTGACCACATTTGCTACTTGAAAATAACAGAAATGCCGAGAGGATTTGCTACATGGTTAATAGATGCATTTGACCCAAAGAAATGCGGCTTTATTTTGGAGAATGAATTCGTTGAAATAACACCATGTGCACAAGATTTTGGAATTTCCATACGGGGGGAGCATGTGGCGATTCCAAATTGAGTAGATCCTATGTGTCCAATCGTTCAGAAGTGGAGGGAGGAACTTCAGTTATCAGGACGTAGTGTCACACCGGCTGCCTTGATTCAAGAAATGGAACGACACATGGCAGGACGGAAATGGTTCAAGCGGCATTTTATGGTATTATTCTATTCAACAATGGTTGAAAATTTGAGAAATGGAAATTGCAACTTGCGGATACCTACCGTTTTACAAAAAACAAAGAAGATCCCCGATTATGATTAGTGCAAGGTGATTCTGGATAGAGCGAAGAAAGGAAAGCAAGACCTGTTGTATAAAAGATCAAAGTCTTACTCTGGACCACTAATTTTGTTGGCAATAAGTCTATATGCACATTTTTTATAATGTTTTTGCACTGAGTATGTTGATAGTAAACCTATCTGCACATTATTTATAATGTTTTTGCACTGATTTGTTGACAGTAAGTCTATATGCACATATGAATGTTGTTTTTGCACTGAGTTTGTTGATAGTAAGTCTATATACACATTATGAATATTATTTTGCACTGAGTTGGTTGATAGTAAGTCTATATGCACATTATGAATAAAGGTTTGCACTGACCAGAGTCTACTAAAACACTTTTTACGCTCATTTTAGATCCTTTATTGCGAAATGGTGGATTGTGAGGGGTTCGTGCATAGGAGAGAAAAACCGTTTATAAAGGGTTGGACACAAGATGAGCTACGTAGAAGAGTTGTATTTGAATTGGATAATGGAGGGTTTAGAAAAGGGACCGTTAACCTATATTATGCAAAAAATAAGAATGTGCAAACTGGGAAAGCAAAGGGGAAAGCAAGAATTGAGACCAGAAAGGTATAATTTCACTATTAACTTAATAACCATGAATTCCTATTTTAATTTAAATATATCTAACATATACACTTGTCGTAGGTCACCATCAATGAAAATGTAGACGAAATGATCGATCGTGTTGTTGCTGAAAATAACATGTGTCATACACCAAATCCAGATGCTAGAAACTACCAACCTGGTAGAGGAAAACAAGTGAGTTATCATGGTTATTCCATATTGTGCACTATGGCGTCTATCTACACGCTGAATTTTTATTTGCATATTTTCACAGAGAACAAATTCAGAGAAACAAGCTGAGCAAACTCCATGTGAAATTTACAAGGTGCGTCTGTCTACGTTTCAAACTATGTCCAATTATGTTTATTGACTGAAATATTTGCTTGAACATAGGCAACCATTGGGGATTTGAAACAACGGGCGGACGAAATGGAGGAAGCTAGACTGCATTATGAAAACTTAAGAGCTGACTTTAACTGTATTTTTGCGGCCACTCTAATGGATTATCCGGAGAGCTCAGATTTGGCAGCATTAGATAGGATAGTTTCAGAAAGGGTTGGATATATTGGACCCCCATCAAGCGAATTTCCGAGAAAAGCAATGCAAGATTTGAGGGCAGAAATGGTATCAATGACAAAAAACAAAGAAAAGAACATCGATCCAGTAGAGCTTTTTACAAATAGTAATGCTGAAAATGTCGATATGGAGGATGATGCCAACGAGGTGGAGGAACACATTGAACTGAGACGAACGAGCTCAAAAGCAAATGAGAATTCCGAAGACCACACACACGCTCAAAACTCAGAGAACAAGACAGATGACCATACAGATGATGAAAATGAGAACTCAGACTGGATTTGCGCACCGTGTAATCAAAATTTTCAAGGGGACGACAGAGTGATGCAAATTGCTAAACAAATTATGGCAAAATCCTCAGATTCAACCGAACTAGATGGAATCTCAACACGACAGAAGAGGAGAAGAGGGATCTCTAACACACAGAAATCTCCATTTATTTGTCGCCCAGTTGACGTCAAAAAAATACCAACAGAAGCTAGTTTGTTCTGCGACTGGCTGTTTTCACTAGATGGAGAACAAAAGTAAGCATTTTTTATCGCATCAAATATGCATATTTTTATTTTATAAAAACATTTAATATGCAAAACTTTTTCTTGCAGGGAGATTATCTACAAGTGCAAAAATAATAAATTTACAAGAGAGGACTTTGAGAGTATGGAACCAGGACAATTTGTCAAAGAAGGAGTATTGTGTGCTTGGTCACACTTACTGAATTTTACAGAAGACTTGAGAAGCCCATACTCTCCAAAGAGATTCTTTTTTACGTTATATGTCTGCGTAAGTAATCACACATATAAGCATCTCGTTCGATTATAAGAACATCATTTCTATTATTTGAACCTTGTCTTAAGGAGGCTTTGGATATCATTGAGGACGATTTGAGGTGCAAAGCTTTCAAAAATGTCATTGAGGAAGAACTTGAAGATAAAACGGGAAAGGCAATTAGGGAAATTGATATGGTATGACATTATTTACAAATATCTTATTAGTCAGAATAATAAATAAAGGGTAAATTCCAGAAAACCACCCCTATAATAGGGGTAATTACAGAAAACCACCCCTATAATAGGTATTTATAGAAAACCACCTCTATAAATAGCTCCGTTAGCATTTCACCACCTCCCGTTACTCTTCCGTTAGATAAATTATTAAAAAACTAAACATATTACAATAATTTTAAATAAATTTATTTTTAAAAAATAAATAAATTAAATTTCATTATATTTAATTAAAATTCACAATATTTAATTAAGAATCATTTATATATATTTAATAAGAAAAAATTTATAAAAAATTGAAGGGTTTATTTAAGAATCATTTAATTTAAGAATCATTTATGCAACACAATATAAGATCTATTCAAACATGTAATCGCTATCAAGAAAAAACATGTAATCCCTGGACCTGGATCCGGTGCTGCGCAACAATTTGCTGCGAGTACCAAAACGACATAGTTTTGATGATATTTATTAAAACCCTCGCTAATATTGAGTGAACCCTTTAATAAAACTACGTAGTTTTGTCTCGCAGCAAATAGCTTTTGCTGCATGTGATCTAAATCCGTAATCCCTATCAAAAAACATGTAATCGTATATTAATTATTTTAATATTATATACTCTATTGACTTTTAATTTTAATCCCTAAACCCTTAAATTATATTTCTGAAATATATTACATTATTTCATGAATTAATGATATTAAATATTATTTCAGGATATAACAAATTTAAAGTTCATGAACCATAATACACTATTTCATGAACCAAAATATTTATATTATATGATTTATGAAATAATACACTAATTTGACGAAAAATAATATAATTTCATAAACCATATGATTTGAATATTTTGATTTAAGAAATAACACATTAACTAGGTATTTACCCGCACCTTGTGCGGGGTGAAGTTATATTTTGAGTAATTTTAAGTAATTTAAATTTGATATATTCAGTTTTATTTGAGTGTAAGAAAAATTTTGATTAAGAAAACCTTTCATAAATGTACAAAAAAATTAGGAAAGATTCTTCATCACGTTTCGGTGCGGCATTTACTAAACATCATTGAGTTTCATGGACATGGACATTTGATTTTGCGATGACATTCATTAATTTGCGATGAATTCATTAATTTTCGAATTTTAGAAAAGTATGATATTGAGATTTCGTGTAACAAAATTTCGAAATTGAAGAGATTTTAGCAAAATATTTTTGTTACCATAATTAAGTGCATTAAACCGAAAAGGAATAAAATCTTTTTGATAGATTAATATTTAGTAAGTTTGATATTTCAATATGGTATAATTAAGTATAAAATATTTATAATTAATTGTATTTCAGTCCTCCATGATTTAAAAATATTATTATTCAAAAAAGCCAGCCAATCAGAAAAAAGGAAAAAAAATTCAAAATTCTAAAAAAATGACACATAGGCCAAATCGCTCACACGACGACACGTGTCCAATCATACTTCCCTTTTAATATATATATGATTTAAAAATATTATTATTCAAAAACGCCAGCCAATCAGAAAAAAGAAAAAAAAATTCTAAATTCTAAAAAATGACACGTAGGCCAAATCGCTCACACGATGACACGTGTCCAATCATACTTCCCTTTCAATATATATATGATGATATGATTTTAAATTTGTGTGCAAACAAATTTAAATTTTAAATTTAGGCGACCAATTTCAAAAAATTAGATAAGTTTTATTCAAAAAATATTATTATGCAAAAAATATTCCAGCCAATCAGAAAAAGGAAAAAAAATTCAAAATTCTAAAAAAATGACACGTAGGCCAAATCGCTCACACGACGACACGTGTCCAATCATACTTCCCTTTTAATATATATATGATTAAATCATTTCATGAACTAATGATGAATATATTTTTAATATTAATAATTTCATAAGTATAATATTTGATTTTTTTCTTCTAAGTATAATGTTATTATTTAAATTAAAAGTATAATATTAGAATTATTTCAATTTTTATAAATTTTTTCTTATTAAATATACATAAATGATTCTTAATTAAATATTGTGAATTTTAATTATATATACTGAAATTTAATTTAATTTTTTTATTTTTTAAAAATAAATTTATTAAAAATTATTATAATATGTTTAGTTTTTTTAATAATTTATCTAAAGGAATAGTAACGAGGTGGTGAAATGCTAATGGAGCTATTTATAGAAGTGGTTTTCTATAAATACCTATTATAGGGGTGGTTTTCTATAATTACCTCTATTATAGGGGTGATTTTCTGGAATTTACCCATAAATAAATAACCTCAAAACTATTATGTCGTGAAGGTGTTCTTTCCCATGTGGGAATCGGGAGACTACTATGTTATGGTAGTCAATCTGCAGAAACAAACAATCGAAATATTCGACATGATTTGGAGGATTGGCCGCAACTTGAAAAGTATGTTGCCATGCCGAATGCACTGGTAAGTACATTAATTAAAATTTATAAAGCACAAGATATATCTGAATACATATCTAATGTTTCCTTTATGAACCTGGCAGACAGATGAGTTCATTAACTATCTAAACTCGGTGAATTATTTAAAAGCCGAGGTTCTAAGAGGAGTTGAAATCAAAAGGATTAAGCTTAAATGGGGGACATTAAAGAAATCAGTGGATTCTGGTATCTTTGCGATGAAGCATATGAAAACTTATCAAGGAAACAAAGGCGCTGCTTGGAGATCACAACTGCCCACAAACAATAAATCCGTAAGTTCTTAATTTATTTATTTATTATTATAAACCAAAAATGCTAATTCATCTTCTATTATACAGCTGACAAAAACAATGAACCTTTTGCGCACTGCATATGTCACAAAAATGCTAACTTCACCAATAAATGAAATGGCGTTGGATGTATCGATGAGATCAGCACAATTTGCTCTGCTGCCTAAGGAAAAAAGAGATAAAATATCAGCAAACAGAGACATTGCACTGATGGAGCGTATTTATACGATCCATCATAGTCTTAATTCCGTTGTTCTTATATGCTTTATTTGCGAATTATTACCTTGTTGTAGTGTTTTGCGTTTCAGGTGTATTTGGAGTACAATGGAGATTTTACACGCTTATGGAGCAATTCTAGACGGATTCGGAGCAAGAAGACGAAGGGAAGAAGCAATGAGACTGGATGACGTCAGCATGACGTCAGCCGCGGACCTACTGTATTTTTTCCGCGGACGTTATGATTTATGGATATTATGAAGGGTCCGCGGATAAATTCAAGAAGGGTCCGCGCGTTCGGCCCGGCCCAATTTCAGATCAGTTTTTGATTAGGGTTTCGATCCTAATTGGAGAGAATCTTTGGACGGCGAATTCCAGAGCAGAGAGTAGAGAATTGCAAGCAGCTTCATCCTTAGTCTTCAGAAAAACGATAACTCTTCGAACTCAATTTCAGTCTTTTGTTTTGTTACAATGTTTTCTATGAGTAGCTAAATTTCCCTACAGTTTGGGGAATTGAGTTGCAACATTGTATGAGATCATTGAATAGCAAATTTTAATCTATTGATTCTGTTCTTTGTTATAATTGCATGTATTGTTATTTGCCTAACTCAGCCTAGCGGTAAACTTAGGGTTATAGCAATTGCATGATATCTAGTTGAATTGTCATAGTAGTAAAGCCTAGCGGTGGAGCTATTGTGGTAGTTGGATTAGGTTATTGTTACATCTTCTTGAGACTCTAGCGGGTAATAGAAGATAGAACTAGAATTAGGTAACTACCCTAGCGGGACTATCTGATTAGAACAATATAATTCATTAGTTGAAACTTGTCTGGTCTGTGATTACTAGTTGCAACGAGATTCCCTGAACTGTGCTTTCTCATTCAGTAGTCAAATCTTTAGTTTAGTTTTTAGTTACAACAATCATTCAAACAAACCCCCTGATAGGAGTAGAATTAACTAGTAGATTAATTCCTAGACTAGATTACTTTCCCTTGGGACGACCCTGCTTATTGCTATACTAGTTTTGAGTAGGTTATAAATTTAGATTTGCAGTGCACAACGACGCGCTGTCAAATTTTGGCGCCGTTGCCGGGGAAGTTCTATCTAGTATAGGATTCTTTGTTTTTTATCGTATTTTATTTTCTATTTTTGTACACTTTTACTGGGTTTTATAATGGCTGATGCAGGAGATATTGGAGACGGCGCTGATCGGCAGAGGAAGTGAACCAGAACAATGCTATAGTAGACGGTGGCCAGAATGATGGAAATTTACAGGTTCTGATCCAACCACAGCACAGCTTCAGCAACAGCCGCCGTATTACGAAGAGCCGGAACGAGTGTTCCATCAGAGGCGAAGAGAAGCTCAGGCGGTACGCAGGAGGTTACAGTATGAGAACCCGTTGTACGATCAGAATGCACAACCCCCTCCTCGCCGCAGCAACAGCTTCCACCACCTCAACAAACCCAGTACACCCACCACAAAATCCACCTCCACCACAAGTTCAGCATCAGAATCTAAATCCACCACCTCAAGCCTCCGTATGCATATTATCAAAATGCATATCAGCCACCTCCTTACAATCAGTACCAACAGCCACCACAAAATGCCTATTACCCACCACCTCCTCCACAGCCTTATGTGCAACCTCAGCAGCAGATACGACCACCGGCCACTATGAGAGATATATCCGTGCCGGCTTTAGCTCAGCATTCCTGGCCTGTAGCCTTGATCCTATGACGACTTTGAGGTCAGACCGAATCTTATTCATCATCTTCCGAAGTTTTCAGGGTTGCCAGGAGAGGTTGCTACGAGACATCTGCAGGAATTTAATGGAATCTGCCATACGATTAGACCATACGCCATCACAGAGGATAAGTTCAAATTATTGGTTTTCCATTTTAGTTTGACTGATCTCGCAAAGAATTGGTTTTTATCGTTGCCTGCAGATAGTATTCGCACATGGGAACAGATGCAGAGGAAGTTTCTTGAGAAGTTTTATCCTCCCGGGAAAGCATCGCAGGTTAGGAGAGAGTTGACCACAATCAAGCAGGGGCCTATGGAGTCGACTTATGAATATTTGGAGAGATTTAATGGCTAGAGCGCAGCTGTGTCAACCATGGGATTTCAGAGGCTATGTTAGTGGAGTACTTATTAGAGGGGCTG
Organism: Sedum album; assembly: GCA_006409495.1. Lineage (NCBI taxonomy): Eukaryota > Viridiplantae > Streptophyta > Magnoliopsida > Saxifragales > Crassulaceae > Sedum > Sedum album. Next base: position 36,540 of record QZGG01001932.1, on the reverse strand, counting down.
AGGCCAATGGAGAGGATGATGTTAGAGGCCGCAGCTGGCGGTACCGTTTTAAACCTGACACCGGCTGAGGTACGTGAGCTGATGACAGATGTAGCAGAGAGTGCCAGGTTCAGAGATGAGACTTTCAGAAGAGATGATCACAGCCGAACTAGGAATGTGTCTCAGGTAGATTCCACTAAGAGTCAGGCAGATGAGATTAAAGAGCTGAGAGAGATGGTACAGAAATTGATGGTTGGCCAATATAGTGGAGTTAGACCGTGTGAGTTTTGTGGAGCTGTGGATCACAGAACTGATGAGTGCCCGACGTTTGTTACAGAGGATACTGTTGAAGTCAATGCCATGGGAGGATATCAAAACTTCAACAACAGACAGGTACCGAGACAATTTGGATTGGCAGCTAACGGCTACAGCTGGAGAAACGATGGATTTCAGAATAATCAAGGACAAAACCAGCAGCATAATAATGCATACAGACCACCATTTCAGCAGCCAGAGAGGTATTATACTAACCAGACCAATAATGGCCAGTTTCAGCAAAGAAAGAACTACAATCAGAATGGTCAGTACACCTTAAACCCCTCCCATAATCAGAATAACGCAAGCTCAGGGAAATCATTAGAGGATATGGTGAAGGAATTAGCTGCAAGCCAACAAGCATTCCAAATCGATGTCAACAAGAAATTGACCCAAATGGCCTCTGCAATTTCTGAGCTCCAAAATGAGAAAGGGAAGCTTCCTTCCCAAACGATTCCAAATCCAAAGAGCAGTGTCAATGCTGTAAGCCTGAGATGTGGAAAAAAGTCAGAAGAGGGATCAAAAGAAGAAATTTCGGGTTCACACTCAGCGTCAACCGCGGACGCTACATGGATTTACGCCGCGGACCCTGAACTATTTAAGGAAATATTTGTAGGGGCCGCGGAATTTAGTTCAAGGTCCGCTGATTCGTGTACAGTTTTTACCGCGGACGATAAAGACATTTTTTCCGCGGACGGTTCTTCACATTCCACATATTCAATAGGGTCCGCGGATTTTATTGGAAAAGGGTCCGCGTCGAGTCGATCAGCGTGTACCGCGGTGGTTCAAGGGGTTATTCCCGCGGACGTCGCTGAATTTCTTAAACCTTCGGGGTCCGCGGACTGTTATTCTTTGAGGTCCGCGGCCAGTGCTGAACAAAATTCCACCAACTACTTTTCTGACCCTTTTTCTTTAATCCCTTTGCAGATTCAAGAGGCTAGAAAAAGGAACGAATCAGCAGGTCAAGGAGACCCAGGACCGTTCACAGTTACATGTGAACTAGGTAACATGAGAATTCCGAATTGTTTAATTGATTTGGGGTCTGCTGTGAACTTGATGCCTTTTTCTATATATTCATCTTTAAATCTTGGAACCTTGAAACCACCAAGGCTAAATTTAATTCTTGGAGATAAGTCGCTAACGAAATCTCTAGGAATGTTAGAGAATGTTTCGATGCAGGTTGGTGGACAACAGGTGACATGTACGTTTCACATAATAGATCTGCAGAGTATGGATGAAGATGACCGTCCTGCTCTACTACTCGGACGACCATTCCTCAAACAAACCAGAGCACAAATTGATGTCTATAAAGGACTACTGTCATTGGAAATAGAAGGAATTGTCACGCAGTTCAGTTCGAATGGTGATATTCTAGAGCAGAAAAAGAACAAACCACCTGATCCACCAAAGAAGAATGCTGGAGTCACTGATGGTGGTACATGCAGACAAGGAATCTCAGATGAGATTACTGTGAAGACAAAACCACCGGATCATAGAGGTATGAATAAATTGAATTGCAATAACAATGATCGGTGTTTTGCAGGTAACACAAGAAATATCAAGGTTGAGCCACCTGATCAATCAAGAACATCCAAGATAAATCGAATGGGTAAAGGGAAGTTAAATAAAGAAATTGAAAAACGAGGTAAGTGCATTAGTGAAACAAATTCCAATACAATGAATTTTGACATGTTTTCCAGGAAGTTTGACTTAATGCATCCCTGGGCACCCAACAATTCCTGATCACAGGTATCGTCGAGCCAGCGACGTTAAAACAGTGCGCTTATCGGGAGGCAACCCGAGTGTCCTTAGTTAGATTTCCTTTCTTTGTATGTTTCTCATTTTGATGTGGTACGGTATGTTTTATGATTTTTAGGTGTGCAAGACAAATTTTGCTAAATACTCAGATCCAAACGCAGACGCTTCTTTTATTTCGTCCGCGGACGTTTATGGATATTTGAAAAGCATTATAGGGTCCGCGGATTGATATCACTTCAGGGTCCGCGGATGTTTGAAGCCCAGAACAAAGCCCAGTCCAATCAGAATACGGCGGACGCTACGGTAATAAATTCCGCGGACGTTTCCTAATATTTATTAAACCTTAAGGTCCGCGGTTTATGTTGAATTGGGTCCGCGGAGACGACGATTTTGCAGAAAAATCAGAAAACGGAAATTTGGGAATTACCGACTCTAACTCTTCGAATGCTCCGTCGTCACCCGATCAACATCTACACTCCTCACCCGGTCAGGTACGATATCATTGAGTTGCTCAACGGTTTGTAAAGTGATTGAGGTAGGAATTTGTGGATTAGGGTTGTTGAGATGTGCATCGGTGTTTGGGGTTCGAGGTTGTCAGCGAACGATTTCGTTTAATTGTGGTTTGTTTTCGTGTAATCGAGAGTTTGGTGTGATTGAAATTGTGTGTGGATCGGTAGAAGTGCTCGGAGGAAGTCGGAAACGGGATCTGAGGCCCATCCGCGGACGGTGAAGAAATTTTACCGCGGACGTCACAGTATTTTTGGAAAACTATTAAGGGTCCGCGGATTAAATTGGTATAGGGACCGCGGTCAACGCTGAATTTTTGATATTTTACCAGATTTCGGAGAATGAGTGGAGCAAGAAGGGCACGTACACCGGAGACATTCTTGAGGCTACCTCATCAAGAGCCTCTATGGCCGTCTCGGCATTTTATGGAGATGATGGGAGTGTATGAAGAAGCTCAGTCTATGCTTCGCCAGAGCGGATGGCAGAGATTTTTTGAGTTGAGTGGCGAAGCGGATGTAGATGATACATCTGAGTTTTTGGGTACGCTGGCTCTTGCATCAAATGAGGATCCTCCGAGCTTTCAGTATAGACACAGAGGGGTGACACACACAGCTACTAGACAGCAGTTGAGAGCTGTTTTTGGATGGAGAGCTGGTGGTGAGTTTCTAGCGATGGATGAGTCCGAGATGCAGGAGGCATGGCGGGAGGTCTCAGGTCTGGCTACGGCATTTCACCCTAGTGAGACCAAGGCACGGTGTATTGGTAGACCAGTACTTTTTGCTTTACATTTCATGATGGCCAGGACCCTCCACGCCCGGAAGAACGGAGGCGACAAGATGACGAAGAATGACTTAGCCGTTCTCGCTTTGCTATGCAGAGGAAGAGTGGTGAACTGGAGTCATTACATATTGACTCACTGGAGTCAGGTTAGATCTTCCGGGCCCGTTACTTGTGGAGGCATGATCACTTTCATGCTTCGCACACTGCATCCCCATCCAGTCCCGCCAGAACATCGTCTGCTTTCCTACTCATGGGCTGATGAGGATATATTCCGAGCAGGAAAGCATATTAGGTGGTCCCGCACTGCTGACAGTTATATATGGATTTATTTTGCCACTGAGGGACTTAGACCAGCAGACAGTCCACCTCGACGAGGTAGGCCTAGGAAGCAGACGGGTGGTATATTGATAGGTGAGCCATCTGGCGCAGCGAATGAGGAGCCACCGCAGCAGCCTGAGGCCCAGCAGGGCCAATTTACATCTGAGCAGGTTTATTTTTTGTTTAACTCATTTCGCTCTCAGATTCTTGGCATGCAGGGTTTCCAGCCAGTGCAACCACCTTTGGGATGGACTCCAGGAGCGGCCATTCCTCCTCATTACTTACAGCCTTCTCCTCCACCTGAGGATCAGTAGGGGAGTCACTTATTCCCTATCACATCTTTTATCGTTTTATTAGTGTCTGTGTCCCCTTCTTCATTCTTGTTGTATGTTGTGCCGTGAGGACACGGCATATTTCAAGTGTGGGGGAGGGAAATCGAGTCAGTTTAGAGTTTAAGAGTTTTTTTTATGAGTCGAAGAGGAGAATTATCATTGTATTGTGATGAAATGACATCTTTTATGAATGATGTTCTATCCTATGAGTTTCTGATATGTCTGCATGCATGAAATCTGATATTTTGTGATATTTGTGCTTGATGATTTGAATGCTTTTGAGTTGAGATATCTGGTGATGTAGAGTTGATAGAAAATGTCCTAGAGGGATTTGACATTCATTCTGATATTTGCATGAATAATTGTGCTATATGTTGAGTTGATATTGTGGCATTCGAAGTGTTGAAAAGATTATCTAATCTCTTGTCTGAGTAACCGGGAAAAGAGATGAGCGACCCTCATCTTGACTCGCGTAAAAAGGACAAGGAGAAGTGAAATCTATATGTGGATAGTTTATTGGCAACGAATGTTTTTTTGTTTTATATTGGTTATTGACTAGTGCCGGGGGTTAGGAAGAAAACCAAGACACTTCCCACTTGAGCACTTGCTTTAACCAATGGCACAAGCCAAAATAAGGCAAGCCATAAAAAAAAAAATTCAGAAAAAAAAAAGAAAAAAATGAATAAAAGTTTGTTGTTGCCAATGAATTTATCTAATATATGTTTTGGGATGCCATAATTAAAAACTCAACTGTTAGTGTGATTAGGATTGTGGTGAAGAATGAAGTTAGGAATCGAAAAGGACTATCTCTACATTATTCATTGATATCTTAACTTGAGTATTCTATATTGTTGAGTGCGGATTGAGCATTATTGATGATGATTGTATGCAGATGTTGATGAGATGATTAGATAGAATATCATGAGTTGGATTGTCATGTAGTTACAGTATACTCTGATTGATTCGAATCTATTGTCTAGATCTTTACTTGTTCGAGACGAACAAGGATAAGTGTGGGGGAGTTTGATGGAGCGTATTTATACGTCCATCTTTATCTTATTTCCGTTTGTTCTTATATGCTTTATTTGCGAAATATTACCTTGTTGTAGTGTTTTGCGTTTCAGGTGTATTTGGAGTACAATGGAGATTTTACACGCTTATGAAGCAATTCTAGACGGATTCGGAGCACGAAGACGAAGGAAAGAAGCAATGCAGACTGGATGACGTAATGCTGACGTCAGCCGCGGACGTTACTACCATTAAATCCGCGGACGTTACTGGATTTTACAAATTGCTTAAGGGTCCGCGGTGGAAATGAAGGGTCCGCGGGTTCGGCCCGGCCCAATTTGAGTTTCAGTTTTAATTAGGGTTTCAATCCTAATTGGAAAGGAAGTTTTTGGACGGCGAATTCCAGAGCAGAGTAGAGAATTGCAAGCAGCTTCATCCTTAGTCTTCAGAAAAACGATAACTCTTCGAACTCAATTTCAGTCTTTTGTTTTGTTACAATGTTTTCTATGAGTAGCTAAATTTCCCTACAGTTTGGGGAATTGAGTTGCAACATTGTATGAGATCATTGAATAGCAAGTTTTAATCTATTGGATTCTGTTCTTTGTTATAATTGCATGTATTGTTATTTGCCTAACTCAGCCTAGCGGTAAACTTAGGTTATAGCAATTGCATGATATCTAGTTGAATTGTCATAGTAGTAAAGCCTAGCGGTGGAGCTATTGTGGTAGTTTGATTAGGTTATTGTTACATCTTCTTGAGACTCTAGCGGGTAATAGAAGATAGAACTAGAATTAGGTAACTACCCTAGCGGGACTATCTGATTAGAACAATTATAATTCATTAGCTTGAAACGTGTCTGGTCTGTGATTACTAGTTGCAACGAGATTCCCTGAACTGTGCTTTCTCATTCAGTAGTCAAATCTTTAGCTTTAGTTTTTTTAGTTACAAACAATCATTCAAACAAAACCCCAGATAGGAGTAGAATTAACTGGTAGATTAATTCCTAGACTAGATTACTTTCCCTTGGGACCGACCCTGCTTATTGCTATACTAGTTTTGAGTAGGTTATAAATTTAGATTTGCAGTGCACAACGACGCGCTGTCATTTATTAAGTTTTCTATAATCGACACACATCCTATATCCGGTTACGGTTCTAGTGGGGATTAATTCATCATTTTCATTTTAACTACGGTTAATCCTCCTTTCTTTGGAACGAGGTGGATTGGGCTGACCCAATATGAATAGGGGATCGAGTATATGATTCCTGCATCTCTAAGTTTTGTTATTTCTTTCAGAACAACTTCACCTAATTTGGGATTTAGTCTCCTAAGAAACTCCCTAGATGGTTTCGCGTCATCGCATAAACGAATCCTATGCATGCATACGTCGGGACTAATTCCTTTTAAATCATCTATAGAGTGTCCTATAGCATTTTTATGTGTACGTAAAACATGCATGAGTTTCATAGTTTCATCTTGATTTAGCAAAGCACTTATAATTACTGGCGAAAATTTTTCTGAAACTAAAAATTCGTACCTTAGATTTGGTGGAGTTGCTTATACATGTAAGTTCCTGCTCGGTCAACTTCTGCTCGACCGAAAATGACTCGGTCGAGTACTCGGTTCCGTCCATGAGATTCGACATATTTTCATCTTTCTTTCCTTCACTTTCGAGAAATGTTAGCGCGGAAATATCAACTATATCACTATTTGAAATATTAGCAACAAACAAATCACAACCCAAAGAACAAGTAGGTGCTTTCATCATCTTAGAAAGATAAAATTTTACCTTGTCCTCACCTAGGTCCAACTCGATTGAACCATCGCCACAATTTATCAATGCCTTGACTGTGTTTAAAAATGGTCTTCCCATAATAACAGGAATTTCGGCATAAGGGTTATCATCCATTTCTAACACATAAAAATCCACAGGAACATAGAATTCTCCAATTTTAACAGGCATATCTTCTAACACACCAATTGGTACTCGTTTAGACCTATCAGCTAGTCTAAGAATTAAAGTGGTGCTAGAAAGTTCTCCTATTCCTAATTTTTCATATAAGATAAATGGCATTATGGAAACTCCTGCTCCTAGATCACATAAGGCATCATCAATATTTATATCTCCTACGACGATCGGTATAGTGAATGAACCATAATCTTTTTGTTTCTTAGGCATCTTACGTTGTATTACGGCACTAGAATTAGGTCCTAAGGCAACATGGTCTACATCACATAATTCACGACGATGAGTTATAATATCTTTTAAGAATTTAGCATAGGTGGGCATTTGAGAAATTACCTCTGAAAATGGTAGAGTGATGCTAAGCTTTCCGAGAATTTCAGCAAACTTCTTGAATGCGGCTGTTTCTTTTACCTTCTTTTGTCTGTTAGGGAATGGAAGTGGTGGAACGTAAGGTGGTGGTGCTACGTAAGGTGGCTCACTTTCCTTGTCCGTGGCTTCCTCTTCCTGCTCGGGCTGCTGAGTGTTACTCGGTTCATCTTGCTCGGCTGAATTTGTTTGTGCTTTCTTTGGTCTTGGTCCTTCAAGCTCCTTACCACTCTTCAAAGTGATAGCGCTTAAGTCGGCTGAGTTTATTTCGGGTTGAGAAGGAAGTTTTCCGGGATTCCTTGAATGCGTTGAAGCGAGTTGCGCAAACTGTGTCTCAAGCATCTTCTGTTCGGCTTTTCCTTGTCGGAGTTCCTCAAAGATATTCTGAATGTCTTTGCTCTGTTGTGCTTGAGTAGCTATCATCTGAGTCATTAGTTGCGCTAAGGTAGGTTCCTCGGATTTCTTGTCTTCCTTCCTTTGTGTTGTGCTCGGGCCGTAGTTCTGACTCGAGGCTTGGTTGCTCGGGTAGTCTCCTCTAGTTTGGTCTCTGGGTAGTATTGAGACTTACCTGGGTTTGGTTATTATACCCTTGAGTAGGGTATGGTGGTTTCAAATCTGAGTAGAATCTAGTCTGCCTTTGTTGAGGGGGTACGTAGGATCCTTGTCCTCGAGCTATGTAGCTAACGTCTTCTCCTCCTTTAGGTCCGTAAGCTTCTTCAGTGTGCTCGCTAACCTCGTAACGTTTGATTGTGTTTCTTCTTATCTAAGTTAAGGTTAGAAAGGGCTTGCACTAAAGAGTTAACGGTTTTTGAAAGGTTATTAAAGTCGGCTTTCGTGACTGAATTCGTACTCGGCTCAAGTTCCTCCTTCTTTAGATGGTTTCGATCTCCACCCCATTGGTGGCTGTTCCATGCGAGTTTCTCTATAACCTTGAATCCTTCGCTCGCGGGTAGTCCCATGATGCTTCCTCCGCTTCCTTGATCCATGCGTAATCGCTATTCTCGTCCATTCCATCGTAGAACATCGACAACAATTCCCATTTGTTATATCCATGATGAGGACATTCGCGTTGAAGTCCTTTGAATCGTTCGTACGCTTCATAAAAAGATTCATTGTTGCTTGCACAAATTTGTTAATTCTATCCCTAATACGTTTTACCTTTGCAGGGGGAAAGTATTGGTTTACGAAAGCTTGGGCTAAGGCGTCCCATGTCTTGAATGTGTTCGGCTCGTGTCCTTGAAGCCAATCTTTCGCTCCATCGGTTAAAGAAAATGGAAATAGTTTCATGTAAACTATTTCTCTAGGTACTCCTGCATAGTCAGATAACGATGAGGGTTACCGTATCCGTCGAATGATTCACTCTTGATCATTTGGATGAGTCCTCCTCGAAGTTCAAAATCGTATCCTTCTTCATGTGGAATGTGAATTGGAGAATCATAACTTCCAATGGTTGGAGTTATGTAGTACTCGGCTGGTTGCTCGACCTCTGCCCCTGCTCGAGCTGCTCCTTGCTCTGATTTTCCATATCTGGTCGAGTAAGATTTTCCATATCTGGTCGAGTAAGATTTTGATCGTCGAGTAAGCTGTTTGATCTCGGTTTCTTGGTATTGTCAAAGGAAAATTCCACGAAGTTGAGGTTAAAGGTCTAGAAGATCTCGAAGAGCTAGAACTTGAATTTGTGACGTCCACTTGCACCTTTTTCTTCGCTTTAGAGTTTGATTGCATTCACCTACAAAAAGATGAATTTTAGTAATAGCTAGAAAAGATAAGCAAATGAAAGTTTTATTATTACTACTACTATTTTTTGTATTTTTATATTTATTATATTTACGATTTCGAGTAACTCGAAATCTAGAACTAAAAATTAAACTAGTTAAAGATTTTAAAAACTAAAAACTAAACACCGTTCCCCGGCAACGGCGCCATTTTGACGTGGTATATGTGAATAAATATTCCTACACGCAACTCAAAAGAATTTATAGAACTAGGGGTGACCTAGTGTCGAACCCAAGGGAACAGTGGAATCAAGTTATATTTCAAACTCGATTACTAGCTTTTTAATTCTTTAGTTTCAATTACTAGCTTTAATTTTAGTTCTTAAGCGTCTTGTTTATTCAGAAGGCAGTGTTCAAAAGGCAATGTTTAAAAGGCAATATTCAAAGGCAATGTTTAAATAAAAGGTTCGTTATCAAATATTAAAAACTATGACAAGGATGAGAATCCTCTACTAATACTTATGGTTTCACTCAAACAAGATATATAAATCCTCACTCTCGAATGTTGATTTATATTATAGTTATGAATTTCCTTCTTGATGACAATTTAATCTAGAATGTATAGTTATATGATAATATAAATCCTCACTCTCGAATGTTGGATTTATATTATAGAATTTAGACTGAGTAGCATTAGCATACGAATCCTCACTCTCGAATGTTGGATTCGCACGTAAACATCTACTCAACTAGCTATTCCTCACTCTCGAATGTTGGAATTTCACTAGTCTGTCTAAATACGCTTATTAATACATTCATGCACCAAATATACTCGCTGCTCTCGCTTTGCTAATATACTTGATCTAATGGTTGTATTGATTCCTAAATAATCTAAGTTCACCTCTCGGTCCTTCCCTAGATATACTACTCCGACCTACTTCTAGATGTTTTGTCAGGACACCTATTTATGAAGATTAAGCTCGGGTATGATTCAACACACAATATCATCAAGAATTGATTCATATAAATTAAATAATCATGTTCTAGTTATTCATAAGCATTAGAGATTCATCAAATCCCTCATAAAGAAACTACTCACTCATCTCGAGTGATAAAGCAAACATATTCAAACGATTGTAAAGTAAAACGATTGTAAATAAAACAAGAGTAAAGTTTAGAAATTCTCAGTGATTGATGATCCACGGTCGAGCTCCAAAGCTGCTGCTATTCTCCTCGGTATCTCGAGTACAAAATCTGGTTGTATAATCTTCAATAATTCAATCGGTATCTTGAGCTCTCTCGGCTCTCTCTTCTTCACTTGGTTTACTCGACTATGATCAATCACTTTATTATTTCAGCCCCCTTAGGTAGCTCGGGCAGCAGCAGCCAACTTCTTTGAGTGTCTTGTGATGTTTATATAGTGATCAATCAAAGGGCTCGAGTGACTTGAGAAGTCTTGCTTAACTCCCTTCATAATTGGCCGAGTAAATGTAGAGTTAAGCTTATCTTCTTGCATTTAATCCTCGAGTGGAATGAAAGGTCTTCTTATCTTCTTGTATTAAATCACTCGAGTTAATGGAGATAATCCATACGAAGGGTCTTGGTCACGTGATAACTTGCTCGAGCAGTGTATTTACTCGGTCGAGTAACTTGAGTCTTCGGTTGATTTAGCTCGAGTAAGGTACTTTAGTGCACTCGGTCTAAGAATTGCAGAAATGCTTCCAATTACGTCTGATTTAGGCCGAATTCACGTGCTTTTCCTCATATTTCCATTTATGCTCCTTCGTAAAGTGTAAACCGTGCTTTTGACCTGAAACATCAATCAAAGTATCAAAAGTAATATATTTTACATTCAAATCATATGAAATAAGCATAAAAGTAGGGGCTTAAAATAGACATTTCTAACACTGATCACCTACCCCCACATGAAGAAATCAAAAAGTAAAAACTAATCTAGACTCGACATTGGTGGTGATAGTTTCTACGTCCAACATCTGTATAGGATAGGTGTGGCAAAACCTCTCAACCTTTCCTTAAAAGATATGCATTTTTACTGACTATTCAGCAGACGCGATGTCCTTAAATTGTTCATCTTATTGTGTCAATGAAGTACGCATCTTCCATAGATATTTTCCTGGCTTACATCCATTTCTCATAGGTGGGTTCATTTCGGCCTTGCTCCAGCATTGTTCAACGGGAATTGCTAACGAATTAAGCCCTCGTAATTCTCCTTTAAAGCAGCCACACTTCTCTCTCACATAGGCGATTCTTGTTCTGGTAATCCTGCATACCCTTTGGAATATCTAATTTCTACTCCATAGAATCATTAAAAGCATCTAACTTAGCCTCACACGGGAATCACTGATCATTAAGGAATGAGTTTGGGGTTTACCCGCATAGTGACCTCACTTCGTCTCAGCAAAGAGTTTGTCCCATTGAACCAAATTATTGGGATCTCCAGTCATCATGGTTGGGTTTTTCCTTTTACCTTGACTTATTTCATTAGGGCTTCAACCCCATTCCTTTAGCTGACTTCTCTACTAGGTCCCAATTCAACACTTTCGTTAGCGGATCCGTAATATTCTCCTTGGACCTTACAGAGTCAATACTTATGGCTCTAGTAGAGTAGCTGTCTATTGGTATTATGTCTTCGACGAATATGTCTATACTTACCATAGTAGACTGATTATCACAGTGTATGCAAATTGGTGTCACAGGCTTTGTCCACTCTAGAATATCCTCCATAAAATTTCTCAACCACTCTGCTTCTTCACCACATTTATCTAATGCAGCAAACTCAGCTTCCACAGTTGATCTTTTGATCATAGTTTGCTTAGAGGATTTCAAAGATATAGCAGCACTTGCTAAGGTAAACACATAGCCACTTGTGGCTTTCGAATCCTTAATATCAGAAATCTAGCTGGCATCACTGAAACCTTTAATGACTTTGGGATCTCGGATACAGTATAAACTATAGTCCCGAGTGAATCGTAGATACTTCAGTACTCTCACGATTGCTTTCCATTGTTCTGATCATACTATCAAATTTTTCATGCTACTGTTTTGGCGCTTGTTTTAGACCATAGAGAGATTACAAGTTTACAAACTTTCCTCTCTTGTTCTGGCACAACACAACCCTCAGGTTGTTCCGTATAGATTTCTTCCTTCATTTCTCTATTGAGAAATGCCGTTTTCACATCCATCTGATGAATTTCTAAGTTGCGTAATGTAGCAATGGCAATTATCATTCTGATGGAAGTGATTCTAGTAACTGGAGAAAATGTATCAAAGTAGGCAAGATCTTCTTTCTGTCCATACCCTCTGACTACAAGTCTCGCCTTGTACTTATCTGTTGTGCCATCTACCTTCATTTTTCTACCTAGAACTAAGTGGTTTATTTCCAAGAGGAAAGTCAACTAACTCTCATGTATGCTTCTGCATAATGGAGTCAATTTCCCTTTATGGATTCTTTCCAATAAAGACTCTCAACAGAGTTCATAGCCTCTTGATATGTTCGAGGTTCTGCCTCTAGCATATATGTCAAGAAATCAGGACCAACAGACTAGGAGGATTCAGATTACTTAGCATACCTTTGTACGGAAATTCACGTTCAAAATAACCATACATTTTTTGTTTCTAAAATATCATTATCATGAATATTTGGATTATGTGATCTATAAACCAGGAATCTGTACGCATTACTATTTTGCGCGTAACCAATGAAAATACAATCAATGGGGTTTGGTCCTATTCTCATCTTCTTAGGAACAAGTGCTAAGACTTTATTTAAGCACCCCCACACTCGCATGTGTTTATAAAAAGGCTTTCTTCTTAAAAATATTTCATAGGGAGGCGTATCCTTTCTTTTGCGAGGTATTCTATTTAAGAGATAATTTTATAATAAGACGGCTTCCCCCACATTAACTAGGGTAATCTTGAATTTGATTACGAAAGCCAGCGACCTAAGGCATGATGAAAGCAAGTTCATATAAACTATATATTTTATGAATATTAGTCTCGAATTTGATTTATTTTAAATTCATGCTGTTTGATTTTTGTGATAAAACATCCAGTTAAGTACAAAGATTAAATATCTTACTCAAATTTCAAAATAATTTAAAATATAAATATAAAAAAGATGTATTCGAAATATTAATTCATTTTATGTATGTGTTCGGATATCTTAATTTAATTTGAAAATATTATCTAAATTAAAATGGAGACATGTATATTTTAGTATTGGTGCTCATCTATCGATATATATAATTTAATAAAATAGATAAATAAATATTAATTATGATTTTCATTTTGGTCATATAAGTTGTGGCTTCAAAATAACTATTAATTCAAAACCTTGAAATTTAATACAAATCAAATAATTTATTTTAAAAAATATTTGGCATTATCGATTACCAAAACTATATTGAAATGATGCATATCATATATATTTTTTGAAAAGCCCGAATCGGCTTGTCAAAGCCTAAATTAATGAGATTTCATCCCTTTGGTTTTTGATTTTTGAGAAGGCCCAGTCCGGTGACGGCACGTCGTTGAGTGCTGCAAATTTATCCCTCTTTCCTCCTCAGTATAGTCCAGGCAAGCAGGGATCGAATTCACAGGGAACGGTGAGAAGTCGTCTTTTATCTACAAACTAAAACTGTGGGGTTTGTGAGTTAAGCAAGTAAAAGAAAGAAAACAGTTGCGCAAGTAGTACTGACGCGCGATCAGAAGGCAGTTATAAAGATATTAACAAAAACAGATATGAGCTAGGTTCAGATTCATGACTATGAATTCTATGTTTATCATTGGTCACTACAGATATATGATATACTGTTCACGTAAGTTAAGGTCCGGTCAAGGCTTAATAACCTACACATACATTTCGGTCAAAGTCTATATGATATTATTACTCGGTCTAGTCTAATTAACCATGAATCCGGTCAAAGTAGTTATTAATTATTCTAGCGTTACTCCTATCATTCACAGTCACGTATATTTGATAGTTTAACTATAGATAATAGATTCTATACCTAAGTCTGCGGTGCAAGGCTTCGCTTAATTATCTAACCTAATTATCATGCAATTGAGCTTGGAATAATAATACTAAACTTATCATGCATTTAAAAACAAAACCTCAAAACATATTATTCAAAGGTCAAACTATATACATCTCAAAGTTTAAGTTTGAACAACTAAAATAACACAACAAATCTGATTGACGCGTCGTCCTGCTCGCGTCGGAAGCTTGCGCGCACGCTCTCGCTTTTCCGGCCTCTCTTGTGATTTTCTTTAAGCTTTGTATTTATAGTCTTGCCTTCTAGAATTTCCACGAGAAAGTAGGCAAGAAAATATATTGGAAATCATCTTTATCTCTAAAAATCAGGTTTAAAAATATCTTTATCTCTAAAATCCAGACTTAGAAATATTCTTTGCGCGTGATGACGTCATCGCTCCGGATTTGTCGCTGGTTGCTGACGTCATCGCTTCCTCTACTTTGCGCGACTAATTATTCGCGCGCTATACTACTCACGCGGTCCTTGGTTTTCCGATCTTGTTAGATTGTTGTTCTTTTGGTTCGAGATTCAGCCTTCATGTTGCACTTTTGTTCTAACTCTTCCAATGAGCCTGAGATATAAAACTACACCAAAAGCATAATCTTATAGTAAATATGTTAGAAATCTAAGCAGTGTAAAGGACTTAAAACAGCATACAAAAGTGCCTTATCAAATCCCCCACACTTACTCTTGTTCGTCCCTGAACAATCTGGCTTCCTTACCTCTTGTGTAATGTATGCGTGAATATTGGGCTGACTGCGCAAGATGTTCTGCGTTACTCACATGACCTGCGCAACTGTGACTATACAACTCTAAACTGATTTTGGCAATTAATTCGAACTTGTTTTACCTCTCTTGTGGAATGCATTCCAATTCGGATGATTAGGAGATAGTCCTTTTTAAGCACCGGTCACCTAATTCCCCCTTGACTCGCAATTGTTTGGATAATCGTGTTCGCTTCTTTTGGTACGTGATTGATTCGCGTTCTTAGGGGTCTCTGAGCTTACGTCTTTGACGCTTCACTATGTTTTCCTCGGACTATTGATACATACGATATTGCACAAGTTCTTCTTTTCGTTGTCTCAACCTTTTGAGGTTTAACCTTTGAATTGAATACTTTACTGGTCCGGATCTTATTTCTTCCCTAGAACAGTCCCAATCATAGCCTTCGGATAGCAGCTATGGAACAACGCCTCGCTCTCTCTTCTGATCAGTCGCGCGCAAGTCATGTCATGCATTTGCAACCGCGCGCCCCTTCCTGAGCGACTAACTTCAAAACGAAGACAGTCTGTTTTCCCGTCTCGTCACGCCATTAGGGTTTCGCCTTCGGCACTTGCGTGACTGAGCTTGCTTTTTATTTCCTTTGACCGCGAAATACCAACCACCATGACCACTCATAACCATACAACCGCTCTCCTCAAGCTTTGTTCGATCGACTGCTTCTCTACGACGTTTCTGTCAACTCCACATCCCTCTTTATTCCACTCAAGAGTTTATACAAAATTCGAAAAATTAACCAAAAATTAGAATAGGTCATATTTGCGCAAATTACGCAGATGCGCGAGTAACGCGCACAAGTCGCGCACGCCATTGTTTCTCGCGCACAGTTACTTCTTGAGGTTTCACATGTCAGCTTGTCTAAGCTAAAAAACGAAAAATTTAAACTAAACTAATCTAAGATAGATGTACTACCCCCCACACTTAAACAAAAAACGTGTCCGCACGCTGTGCACAAGTAATAAAGAAGGCAGTACGCATGCATGCACATAAAAATTTTGCACCGAATATAAACACATGGGTAAGTACAGTTCAAAATATAGCCAACCACCGATAAGCTTAAAACACAATTCAAAACATAACGCCGAATAAAATACCTGTGTTTTAAAACAGATAGTTCACATTCAACCACCGAAATAATTCAACACTCCGATTACAAATATTCAAAACGAGGATGAAAATGATCGGGCGAGTTCTTCTATCGGATCCTCATTTTTGCAGCGCATACTCGCGTGGTGGGGTCAAATTCAGATTGGCACCCTGCGGCGCCATGTACTCCATCACTCGCTGGGCGTTGAACTCCCAGCGTTCATCAACCTGAAACTGTGGCACAGGTGCGTCAATCCTCTGCGCGCTGGACTCAGCACGCGCACGCTCAGATGTGCGCCGACTCCCTATGGGCACCACTTCTACTGGCGCGACCGTTTCTGGCGCAGCTCTGGTGTTCTCTAACCCGCTCCTGTAGCTCCAATACGCATTTCCATCCGCGCGGAGCTTGATTCATCTGAATAAGCGCATCTTTAGAAATATTCTTTGCGCAAGATGACGTCATCGATCTGGATTTGTCGCTGGTTGCTGACATCATCGCTTCCTCTGCTTAGCGCGACTCATTCCTCGCGCGCTATACTACTCGCGCGGTCCTTGGTTTTCCGGTCTTGTTAGATTGTTGTTCTTTTGCCTCGAGATTCAGCCTTCATGTTGCACTTTTGTTCTAACTCTTCCAATGAACCTGAGATATAAAACTACACCAAAAGCGTAATCTTATACTAAATATGTTAGAAACCTAAGCAGTGTAAAGGACTTAAAACAGCATATAAAAGTACCTTATCACCCGACGAACACCCCTAATGGCGGGATAATAAGGAAAGAGAATTGAGTACTTTTTGAAAATTAGATCCCTAGAGAGCTTAAAGTTATGAGTAAGGATCATGTGAAAAACACCTTTAGGTTATAAAATACAAATAGATCTGAACCGTTGAATATTATGATCGAACGACTGTTAATTTGGGGGCCAAGCATAATTTATTGAAATATTAATCACTCAATTATGATTTTAAATAGTCAGGAAGGGTAGATTAGTCCACAAAAAATCTAAAATCAGGCAGTTTTGAATCAGTTTTCGAAAATAACATTTTCACGGGTTATTCTCATTTTTGATTTTGAGCTACCGATTTGCGGAATTGTCGAACGCGATGGTAGCCGCATACGCCTTCGTTCGAGAGTCGTCGTCTAGAAGATCCGAATCTACTTCGTTTAGTAGATTTGAAATCCTAATTTCAGTAAGTTGTCTAGTAGTGTCGTAATCGATTCAATTTGGCTCCGAATCAAACAATCGACGATAGCCATCAGCCCAGTCATATTGACGCGATTCGTTAATCATCCGGGTTGTATTGGAGAACTCAGGGAACTTGTATGATTTTAATGTTTTGGATTGTTAGGGATAATATACTTTGGTTTGACATTTTGGGTTGATGATCAATTTTATGTTTTATGAAGTTAATGAAAATAGTAGGTTTATAAATTGTGTATTAGTTCACAAGTTACATACATATGGTCAACGATCGCATTCTTATGATTCATGATTTGCTATATCATGATTTGTGATTTGTTATATCATGATTCATGGTTTGCAATACTATGATTCGAGATTTGCTATAATATGATTCATGGTTTGCAATACTATATTTGTTATGCTATGATTCATGATTTGCCGTGATATGATTCATACTCTGCTATGCTATGATTCATAATTTGTCATACTATGATTCATGATTTGCTATACTATGATTCATGATTTGCTATAATATGATTCATGGTTCATACACTATTACAAACTTAAATTGCGTAAATTTTGGCCTTAACCCTCACAACTGACGACTATACTGTATAACATAGTATAACTTTTGAATCATATCATCTAGTCATGATTTGCTCCGACATGATTCATAATTTGCTATCATATGATTCATGAATCACATCCTACCAAATCATGAATCATATTATATAGCAGAAAGTGGTTGGTATTGTAAATCACTAATTGAATACTTGAAATTGATAGGAAAAATATCTAATAATTTTTTCACGTAACTTTAAAAAATTAAACCACCTTCACATAAAAAAATTGAATGTAGATTTTCCATATCATAAAATTAAATGTTGGTTCCTTAAAATAAGAGATTGATATTAATGAGTATATTTGAAAAATATATTATGCAGTGTATTTCCATTATTGCCCATTTGTAATTTTTTGTATTAGTTAATATTCTTTAATTATAACCATTGATTGAAATCTAATGGGTGGCTTAGATTTGTTTGCATTTTATAACCAAACTAGCACTTTTCATTTGATCCATTCTCAAAAGTTATTTATGCACATACTATCATCTTTCAACTAGCTTCATGCACCCACTAGTTCGAAAGTCTTGATCATGTTAGTTTACTTTCAAGTGTGAAAAATATGAGTTTTATCAAGAGTTCGTTTGGTGTGGCTTATATACATTGAATTGAATAGTTCAAGTCTTGATTAAAATTTGTACAGAGTGTAATATAAAATTGATTATTCAAACACCAAAGTTGATCGACTGACAAGTGAGCTAGTGATGCTTGAAGTTAGGGGTGTCCATCGGGCCGGGCCGGGCCTCACGCTAAAATGTCAAGCCCGAGCCCTAAATATCCTAAAAATTTCGGGCTTTTCGGTAAAATTCGGGCCGGGCCTCCCCTAAATTCAAGAGCCCTCGGGCTTTAAAAAGCCCTTTGACTTAGGGCTTGACCGGGCCGAATCGGGCTTTTTCGGGCGTTTTACAGACTTTTTACGAGTTTTTCCGAAAATAAATAAATTTAATTTTAATATTTATATCATTTCAAAATATTTTTAATATTATATTGTGTTAAATAGTTATTAAAATAATTTATCTCTTTTAAAAAGACATGACATTGAGTTAATTATTCTTAAAGCCTTAATTATTCGAACACTGTACCAAATGTAATCAATATTTCAAGATTAGTTTTTATTATATTCATATTTTTTAGTTATGTTAAATTTGAAGTTGGTTAATTAATCTACATATTTAAGTGTATGTTATCATAATAAACATCAAATAGTATTAAAATATTACGAATTCAACACTAATATTGATAAATCGTATAGTTTATATGAACGAATTTTTTCGGGCTTTGGATCGGGCCGGGCTTTCGGGCCGATCGGACTTTGAGAGACAAGCCCGAGCTCGGCCCTAATGTATCGGGCTCGGGCCTCCATCGGGCCGACTAGCGGGCCAGGCCGGGTTTTTACCGGGTCGGACTACTGGGCTTTTCCGGACTTTCGGGCCGACGGGCCGTTTGGACACCCCTACTTGAAGTTGCATAGAAAACATGTAAAATTTGAGTCAATTGGAAAGAGATGTCGAGTCTTATTATTTTCTTAAAACTAACATTGATGTGATGGAGGAGAATACTTAATTGTAAATGTGAGTTCAGTTGGATGTATATGTTGTTTTGAAAAACTCTATGAGTGCAATCATGACCCGAAATCGTTTCGTAATGCAAAAACTTGTGTACGTCCACATCATGCGTTAACAACTTGATTTAGTATTTTTGCTAAGTTATCATGTGGATGTTTGACAAGATAATCAACCATGTATTATGTAGTTTCCTTAAGTAATAGTATTGTTATTCAAGAAACAAACTCAGACTAGGTGTAAGGTGTCATCTCCTCATATCCTTGCGTCATCCTTTGAAGATCATCCGGAAAAAAATTCTTCTCTTGCGAGTCAATAATTAATAGTCATTTTTTAATAATAGTTGAAGACATGCTCCATGTCTCTTTAGCTGATCTATGCAATCGGTTCGGAGTACCAAATCAACTAGCACAAAGAGACGAAATTTAACTTTTAAGGAATTGCTTAGCAAGTTTCAACGCAATCTGATTTTGTATCTTTGTTCAATATAAATTCAGTTTTATTTTGTTCATAATAATGTTCACGTTTACTGTCATTGTGCTGACAATTTCTCCTTTTGCTGCAAAGAATAAATACTCAAATTTATAGAAATGAATAAGTATGAATACAACCTCAGACCACTACATGAAACAACTCCGAACAACAAGACATCCAGAAATGGATCGGTCACCTCTTCGATGGCAGAACAAAATTCAACAATTTGTAAACATAATTTGCCAAAATATTGCAGCAATTTCATAACTGTGTGTAAAACAAATATGTTTTCTCTGTTTTATTAATCTGTTGGTAGAATGCATATATAGAAGTTTTGATATTAAAGTTTACAAAATATAAAACGACATAAAATCTTCTATTAATACCCCTGGCAGGCTCATGTTGGAGAGACAACATGCAGCTTGGAACGTAATGATAGGAACCTTGCATTGCCAACATCTTTAGTGAATATATCAGGTGTTTGATCTAAAGCACGAACATGACGAACAATCAACGATCCAGCTGCAACTTGCTCTCTCACAAAGTGATAATCAATTTTAATATGCTTCGAACGATGGTGGAAAACAGGATTCGTAGACTAGGCGAGAGCCTGATTCAGCTGGTGTAGAGATAGGCTTGGCATCCTCCATATGAGCTCGATTAAGAAGATCTCGGATGTACGTTTTTTGCGAAAGTAGTATAGCTTGTGATGTGCAGTGCAATTCAATACCTAGAAAATAGTGTAGAGCACCAAGATCACGAAGTGCAAATGTCTTATTAAGGAGAGTGACAAACTGTGAAATATCGTTCGCTGATAACTGGTGGTAATAAGGTCATCCACATATATCAAAATATAAAGTGTTGAATTTTCAGAATGTCGAATAAATAGGCTGGTATCCGACTTGCATGACTAAAATCTATGGCGAACCAGAAATGAGCTAAGCTTATTGAACCAAGCACGAGGAGCCTGTTTCAAACCATAGATAGCCTTTTTTAGAAGGCACGTGTGATTGGGGCGAGTCTGATCAATAAAACCTGGAGGTTGTGTCATATAAACTCTTTTCGATAAGTCGCCATTAAGAAAAACATTATTGACATCAACTTGGTGAAGATGCCAGCCAAGAGTAATAGCAATAGAAAGCACAATACGAATGGTTGTGGATTTCAATAGAAAGCACAATACGACCGGACTGAATGTATTAAAGTAATCAACTCCATCTTCTTGATGAAATCCTTTGGCTACCAGACGTGCCTTATAACGTTCAATGGAACCATCAGACCTGCGTTTAATCCTGTACACCCACTTACAACCAACAATATTAGCATCACAAGGTGGTGAAATAATACCCCAAGTCCCATTACGTAAGAGGGCATCAAATTCAACCTGCATACCATTTTCCATTGTGGTAATTTAGAGGCTTGAATGAAGGTTTTAAGCTCAAGATAATCATTTTTAATAGGTGGTAAAGGGTATTTAGTGGTTGTGAAAGTTTTTGGCTTTATATTATTCGTTTCGGAACGAGTGATCATATTATGAGTGGTTCCATTAACATGCCTGAAATAAGAAGGTTGAGATTGTGACAATGGACAAGAAATAATGGGTTGTGATTGAGTAGAGGAGGGAGGAGGCGTACCTCTATCATTGTTTGTGGGACCATTAGAGTTGGACTTCTATACTAAAGGTAGTGAGATTGGATTATTAGCTTGATTCATCGTTGGAATGGATAATGATGGAGATAGAGTTGAAGTAGCAGTATGATTTTGTGATGTAGAAAGCTGGTGCGTAGGTGTTCCGGTAAAGTGAATGACTTAGCAAGCTGTAGAGGAGACAAAGACTGAACATGCACATGTGTCGTTGATGCAGCTCATGAGAGACATGAAATTGATATGGAAAGGTAGATTCATCAAAAATGACATGTCGAGCAACATAAATACGACGAGATGGCTCATGTAAACATAAATAACCTTTATGTTCTGGAGCTGTCCAATGAAGACACATGGAGCAGACCTAAACTCCAACTTAAAAGTGGTATAAGGACGAAGAAAAGGATAACAAAAACATCCAAAAGTTTTGAGAAGGCATAATCAGGAGACTAATTATAAAGACGCTCAAAGGGTGCACGAAAATTGAGGATCGGAGTGATCGTACGATTATGCAAGTAGACAGGAGTATGAGAGGCATGCTCCCAAAATATTGAGGGTTATTTATCATATGAAAGAAGAGACAGAACTTTCTCAACGATAATACGATGATGATGTTCTGCAGCACCATTTTGAGATTGAGTGTGGAAAAGATATTCGATGACGAATGCCTTGAGTTTGTAAGTAAGAGGATACATTTCTATACTCTCCGCCCCAATCTGATTGCAACGCTTTTATTTTTGTGGAGAATTGTGTTTCCACCAATTTTTGAAAAAGCTTGAAAAGCTGTAATACCCGAGTTTAGAGCAAGGAAGAAGATCCACACAAACTTCACGCAATCATCAATGAAAATTAAAAAATAACGATTACCATGAAACGAAGTAACCGGAGCAGGACCCAAAAGATCTGTGCAAATAAGTTTAAAAGGACGACTACTTGATTTGTGAAAATGTGAGAGATTTAAACGATGACTTTTGCCTAATTGGCGCGACTCACAAACAGAATCAAGCTTATAAGATGACAAATTGCGCACAAAACCATATCACGATAAGTTTATTCTCATCCTGTTTAAAGATCATGCCAGGTAAATTACGTAGCAAGTGGACCGGCCCGTTCACTGTCACAAAGATTTTTGCACACGGAGCCATTGAACTCGAGGATGAGAATGATCATCACCGCTTCAAGGTTAACGGCCAGCGAATTAAGCAGTATCTTTCTGGCCCAATTCCACCAGCACAAGAGTTCGATCTGTCGACACCAGGTGAGCAAGAGGCACCTACTTCAAATTCAGTAGGCGCGCGTATAGTTACCCGCGCACGCAACAAGTTGCGCAATAGGACCCGCGCATCAACTCGAAAAGACATAGAAGAAATACCAAGGCAATGACCAAACAAGGTACTGTCGAGCTAACAACGTTAAACAAAGGCACTTCTAGGAGATAACCCATTTAACTTTTAATATACGTGCATGCTACTGCGTTCTTTACTACTTGTGCATAACGTGAGGACACGTTTTTGTTTAAGTGCGGGGGATAGTATATCTATCTTAGGAGTAGTTTAGTTTAAATTTTTCATTTTTTTAGTCCAGACTAGCTGATTGTGAAATCTCAAGAGATAATTGTGCGCGAGAAATAGTGGCGTGCGCGATCTGTGCGCGTTACTCGCGCATCTGCGTAATTGGTGCATATATGACATATTCTGATTTTTTGTTAATTTTTTCGAATTTTGTGTGTTCTCTTAAGTGGAATAAAGAGGGATGTGGAGCTGATAGTAACGTCCTAGAAAAGCAGTCGACCGAACCAAACTTGAGGAGCGGTTGTATGGTTATGAGTGGTCGTGGAGGTTGGTACTTCGCGGTCAAAGAATAAAGAGCAAGCTCAGTCACGAAGATGCCAAAGGCGAAACCCTAATGGCGTGACGAGACGGGAAAACAGACCGTCTTCGCTGAAGTTAGTTGCTCAGGAAGGGGCGCGCGTTGCAAACGCGTGGCCTGACTTGTGCGCGACTGATCAGAAGCGAGAGCGGGGCGTGGTTCCATAGCTGCTATCCGAAGGCTATGATTGGAAACCGTTCTAGGGAAGAATTAAGATCCGGACCAGAAAAGATTCAATTCAAAGTTAAAGCTCAAAAGGCCGAAACAATGAAAAGAAGAAATTGTGCAACAAAGTGTGTATCAAACTGTCCGAGAAAACAATTAGTGAAGCGTCAAAGACGTAAGCTCAGAACCCTAAGGACGCGAATCAATCACGTACCAGAAAAAGCGAACACGAATAACCATACAATTGCGAGTCAAGAAGAATTCGGTGACCGGTGCTTAAAGAGGACTATCTCCCAATCATCCGAATTGGAATGCATTCCACAAGAGAGGTAAAACAAAGTTTGAATTAATTACTTAAATCAGTTTTGTGTTGTATAGTCACAGTTGCGCAGGTTCGTGAGTGGCGCAGACAGTGCGCAGTAAGTCCAGTAATCACGCGTACATTACACAAGAGGTAAGGAAGCCGGATTGTTCAGGGACGAACAAGAGTAAGTGTGGGGGATTTGATAGAGCACTTTTGTATGCTATTTAGGTCCTTTACACTGCTTATATTCTAACATATTTAGTATAAGATTACGCTTTTGGTGTAGTTTTGTATCTCAGGTTGATTAAAGAGTTAGAACAAAAGTGCAACAAGAAGGCTGAATCTCGGAACAAAAGACAACAAAGTGACAAGAGCCAAAGACCAACCAGCGCGCGAGTACGGGTCGCGCAGAGCAGAGCAAAACGATGACGTTAGCAATCAGCGAAAGATCCGTAGCGATGACATCATCACGCGCAAAGAATATTTCTAAGTTCGGTTTTTGGAAATCAAGATATTCCCAAAGCTGATTTTTAGAGATAAAGATGATTTCCAACAATTTTCTTGCCTAATTATTCGTGGAAACCCTAGGAGGCAAGAGTATAAATACAAAGCTTCAAGGAAGTCGCGAGAATAGAGAGAGGTGACTTAGAGCGGAATTCAGACCTAGCTGCGAGAGCTGTGCGCGCGAGCTGCCGACGCGAGCAGGACGACGCGTCACTCAGATTTGCCTTGTTACTTTAGTTGTTTAATATTAATTCTTGAGATGTATACATTCAGTATATCTAGCTAACTTACTGAATTCGGTTTGGATTCAGATCTATGAATGATATGTTTTGAGGTTTTGTTCTTAATTGCATGATAAGTTTAGTATTATTATTCCAAGCTCAATTGCATGATAATTAGGTTAGACAATTAAGCGAAGCCTTGCACCGCAGACTTAGTTGTAGAATCTATTATCTATAGTTAAACTATCAGAAGTACGTGACTGTGAATGATAGAGTAACGCTAGAATAGTTGATCACTACCTTGACCGGATTCGTGGTTAATTAGACTAGACCGAGTAAAAATATCATACGGACTTTGACCGAATGTATGTGTAGGTTATTAAGCTTTGACCGGACCTTAACCTACGTGAACATTATATCATGTATCTTTAGTGACCGATGATAAACATGGAAATTCATAGTGAAGAATCTGAACCGAGCTCATCTCTGTGTTTTTATTAACTTCTTTTATAACTGCTTCCTGATCACGCGCCAGTACCACTTGCGCGACAGTTTCTTTCCTTTTCTTGTTTACTCACAAAACCCCCAATTTAGATTGTAGATTAAAAGACGACTTCTCACCGTTCCCTGTGGATTCAACCCCAGCTTGCCAATACTATACTAAGTTGGAGAGTCGGGATAAATTTGCAGCACTCAACGACGTGCTCGTCATGAAGTCCAGTAGTAGAATGGGTTGCACTATTGTAAGCAAACTCCACTTGAGGTAAAGCCAAATCCCACTGCTTAGGTTTGTCACCACAAATACTGCGAATCATATTTTCCCTATTTTAATAATCAGTTGGTAGAATACATATAAACGCAGTGTTTTAAAACCCGACCCGACCCGGCGGGTTGACCCGGACCCGGTGGTCCAACCGGGTCGGTTCACATGTTGACCCGTTTATGCATTAAACCCGGTCAAACCCGGTCAAGAACCGATGACCCGGCCGGTTGACCCGGTGACCTGGACCGGGTAACCCGGTGGTTGACCCAATTTTATGAAAAAGTAAAGTTTTAAGAATTTAAATAAAGAAAAAAATATATATTTTGATTTTTTTCATTACAATCTCATATTTAACCTAATAAGTTATGACTTATATGCTTGACAAAAATAAGTAAACACAATATATAGTATTTTTATTAATAAATATATCATATTTTAAATTAATAATCTATTTAAATATAATTACATCATAATATGCATTGACCCTCGGGTCGACCCGGTTGACCCATTAACCCAGTGACCCACCTACCTCGCCAGGTCACGGATCGGTTCGGTTTTAAAAACAGTGTATAAAAGTTTTGATATTAAAGTTTACAAAATATAAAACGACATAACATCTTCTATTAATATTGTGGTGCTTTCATAGCTCAGTTGGTTAGAGCACCCGTTTAGTAAGCAATATTAATTTTAACTTCCGCAATGATAGTATTATTATGCTTTGCAAATGTCTCGATTTCTTTTCTCAACTAAAGAGAATATTTTTCGCCCTTTCTTATGTTAGTATCACACTTCAATTACTGCTTTTTGTATCCTTGTAACATTTATGTAATGAGTCTGAAACATTTTCCGGGGAATCATCCGAAGATGGCTCTTTTGTACAGGCTTTCGGCACCTTCAGCAGCCAAATGACTAACAACAGGCAGCCTAGCAACACTACCATCTCTATCTGAAGCAATCACCTCCTTCACCTTACAATACCATGGCTGAACATGAGGAGAAGAAATCGGCACAGAAGGATGGACCACGACTGATCCCCAGTCTCTAACCCCAAGTTTAGCTTCCTTCAACCTACGTCGAATCAGCAGGCCGCCTATGTCTACCTTTCTAATCCAAGACACACTTCTCAGAATAGAAATGCAGATAAGTAGGACGAAAACAACATCTTCCTCCGGGAGTACTTCTACCGCGAGTAGCTTCCAGTTAAGGAGGGCTGTTGCTTTTCCTTTCGGATACTCTTCAGTGAAACGAACTAGGGTAACGAATCCTTCCTCCTCGCCGTCTTTGTCATTTTCTTCATTCTTCTCGTCTATGTATTTCGTGACCTGATTCAGGTTCTTAATATTGTATTGCATATTCCTCCCTTTTAGCAACTTAACCTGCAAAGCCTTATTGAGTGAGAATTGTGTTTTAATACATGCAAATATAAACGGTGAGAAGTAATACTTCATCTTACACATGACGAGTCATCATCAGTTTGATCGCTAAGATGAAATCTGAGACTTGAAACTGATGATGAGTCCCAAGAAACTAGTAATTCTGAACCTGTGGACAATGACCATGCTACTTTTTGTTCTTCCAACAATTGTTTCGGTGCAGCTGTTCCAACTAGTTTCCCTGTTCTAGACAGCATGCCCAAAATGGGAAGTAGAAGCTCTTAATTAGTCAGTACTTCATCTCCTTAAATTGGCCACGAGAAAAAGTTACTCAATGGATCAATCACTTCAGGGTGATAACATACCAGGAGCTCTACCAATGGGACCTGCGACATAGCTCCAAGAACCTTGTAGTATCTCTGTAATCCTATCCTCCCATTTCACGGTTGAAGGAGCTTCTGCGCCTCTCCTCCAAAACCCACTTGCCACTCTATTTACAAAATAATATCAATAATAAAGATATCTCAACTGACATCGACATTGAGTTTTCCATTCATTTGAATCAACATCTATAGAGGAAATATTCTCACCTTATTCGACACACGAAGCATTCTCTCCCAGCATGATCAAGGACTGTACGAGACAGCCATCGACCTTCCTGAGGCTTGTAATTATTCATTTTCAAAATTTCATCACAAACCATGTCTCCCAAATCATCAGTAACCTTATCTGGCACACACTTTAAGAAGTAGGGTGCTTGAACCGGAGGAGTAACTGAAATAGCTACCCTCACTCGATGATCTAGCTCCTTCTCGATCGTCAGTGATGATGATCGTAGTAAGTCATTCCAGTGAACTCCAGCAGTCTCTTGAACTGCATTTCCTTTGAACAACCCAGTGCTTAGCCGACGAAGTTCAAGTGTTATCCCTCTTGTTCCGAATTCAGGATATAGATGCCAAATCTTTTCCCATGAATCTGAAAGAAAGGTGGAAACTGGTTTATCGATTTTCAGCTCTTTGTGGGACCTTATCATCCGGAGACGAAGGTAGTCGCGAGATACATCTGGCATGGAAATTTTTGTATCATAGGCCAGCCTGACCTGCACAATGACCTGTACAGCAGAGTAGACCGCTTAACTAGAAACTAATAAATCTGATTATAACTTATAAGACTAAAATTGCATAAAGAAGCTGACCTCTAGCAGAAATCTCGGAGACAAGGATTTGTATTTCATATTAACATCTGCATCTGATACATCCCAGTACACGGGCAGTTTAGTTAACTTGCAATTCTCCGGTCCAACATGAATTTCACCACCAGCTTTCTCATACGGTTGGTCATAAGCTCTTTCCCACAGCTTCTTACTCTCTTTAACATCTTCTGGTTTGGGTAATGTCCATATTTCCAGCATTTTTCCCAACCCACTTTCGAACTCCTTCACGTCTCTCGCATAAGCAGTCGGATAACTCTGATACATTTACATATACTATTACATTGCGGCAACAATTAATGCACACCCCAAAACCCCCAAGCAAAAATATTTAACCTGGTGGCTTAAAAGCATCAACGAAATATCCGAAGAGGGAACTATGGTCGCGCACCCCTCAGCTTCGCCATCCAACAAATGCAAAAGCCTCTTGTACCGCTGCTTTGCAGCTATCAGATAAACTAACTCACACCTATATGGCTCCGCAAACCTTGAATACAACTCAGTGTGCTGCAAAATCGCACAAACTAAATCTGGATTCAATGAAATCTGGTCATTTGAATACTCAATGGAATCAAACTGATTTTCAAGTGGCTCAGTTGGATACTTCTTGATCCAAATTTCCCTACACCTCATTATCGCGTACTCCTCATTTTCATCATCAATTATCACCGCTTTCCCAATAAGCTTTGAAAATTTCGATTCACAGTAGCTCCGATAGC
Organism: Sedum album; assembly: GCA_006409495.1. Classification (NCBI taxonomy): domain Eukaryota; kingdom Viridiplantae; phylum Streptophyta; class Magnoliopsida; order Saxifragales; family Crassulaceae; genus Sedum; species Sedum album. The sequence continues at coordinate 7,962 of QZGG01001932.1, read as the reverse complement.
CCACCTGAAACAACACGCCCAAATCAACATACCTTGCACAAACAGACTCCAAAACAAGAAGTATAATTGAAAAGTTACCGGGTCGAGAGTGTGACAGAACCAAACCCATTCGATGTCAAACGGTGGAAGAACCATTGGTGCGGGGGATTCAGCAACCGTGAGCTCGCTGATCAACGGCATCCACAGCTCCTCATACCTGCCATTATTAACAAACACTTGATCAACCAAACCCCAATTTCAATAAAAATGAATCATTTTAACTACCTTCTGATGGCCTCAAGCAGAGCAGATCTGGAGCGCAGCCATTGTGACTCAAAAACAGCTCTCATGAGCTGGATGTTCTTCCTAGCAGCAGAGACGAGATCCACGCTGAACCTCAGCTGGTCCTGGTCGGACACATCGCTATGTGTCCTGGCCATCGAGCTAGCCGAGTCAGACCGAGTCGTGGAACGTGAAGACGACATTATTTTAGGTTAATGAATTGAATTGGAGCGTGGAGGCTGCTGGGGAGTGGGTTTTAATTCAGGTTAGGAATGTGTCGGAATCATTCAGAGGATGTTTTGTGCGGCGCAATAATGATGACGAATCTGGTTCGGACTCTGTGTATCTATTTTTTGAGTTGTAGTACAGTTCATCATCCAACTCAATACCGTTTTTTTATTTTAAGTTATCTTTTTAATAAAAATATTGGTTGATAGATACGTGTAATTAAATATTTTTTAATAATATTAGGATATCTATAGGAGTTAAGTTTAATATGGCTGAAAATGGAATTTAGTGGTAAGAAAAGTCAGAGGCAATTTTGAGCAAGGGATTGAATATGAGTGATGGATGTGATGTGAGAGTTAACTTCATGGTGGGATTTTTTAGAAAATGTTTGATTAGTCACGTTCCACTCTATCTAATAAGATGATTTTCTGGTTGGAGTGATGGCAGCAAGCCAGCAAGAACCCAAAAGAATATCTCATGGTTTTGTATATAAAATGAATTTTATAATCGATTTGATTTTAATTTTTAATGGGATAAGAATATCATCTAAATTATTAATTATTTAATTCAGTCGTTGATATTGATAATCGATAATACAAAGTATTAGTGATTTATGTTGATTCATAGCATTTTAATTATGATAGTGGATCAACTGAAAATTATGAAATTGACAGTTCTATGTTGTTAATTGATTTCTGTATTCAAGGCTTGTTCAAGGTGGTGTTTAAACTGAAATGTAAAAACTTAAACAGAAAGTAAATCTGACATAGAAAGTTTTGTAACCCAGTTCAACTCAATATGAGCCTAATTAGGGGGCTTATCCTCCAATCCCAGTGGAAACAAAGTCACTATTGTTTAGACAGTACACAGAATTATACGTCTACAGATTCCAACTCTGAAACACCATTGTTACTTTATCTAAGTGAATGAGAGTGATAGACTCCACCTCTACCACGACTGAGATCCAATTTCAGATTTCCACTCGACTAGCTCTTCAGTCTGGTTGTTCTTGAGACAGTATTCAGCTCTCTATTCAGTGTCTCCCTCTCGAATAGACTTTAAGCACCGACGTAGATAGGCTTCTTTGAGTTCACCTTCTTTGTGAGAATGAAGCTCAGTTTTTTTTCACCCTTCCTCTTTTTTCCTCACCTTCTAGATGTGTAGAATCTCTTTTTTAATCCTCCTCAATTAATTGAATCCATAAACATGGTTTCAATGTTAATATGAAATCATGTTGCCATCTGAACCATTGGGTTATCTATATCTCTGCTTTAACTCTTGTAACGTTCTACTTTAAATATAGAAAGTAGACTTAGTTTCTGGTATTATTACATGCGTCTTTTAGAGATTTCGAAATACTTGTCTTGATCTCCTGTTGTACGTGTATGAGATATTTGTATGTTTTACATATGTTTTTGCCAAATTATGTGTCACACGTACTATTGCACATCTTTGTTGCATAATATAGTACTTACAAATTATTTTAGATTGCTCGCTAGTTTTAATTCCACGTTTATATTTAATATGAAGATATTGATTTTTAAAATTTTTAAGGGTACAATTGTAATTAATTCAATGGGAATATATATTTAAAACGTATCATAATTATTAAATTCCTTGATTATATGTAACTAATTAACCGTTATGATTATTCTATTTAATCAGAGCTTTCAAATCACATTGAACTTTCAAAACTTTGAATCACATAGAACAGATCATAATTGAATTACATTTGATGTTTTAGAGTTTTATTTTTAATATTGTGATTGCTTTAAGACAATTATTGTTCAAGAATCAGTTTATATCAATCAATGAAAATTCCAATTATAACATATATTGACGGACAATTATAAAAAGATATACTTATTATGAGGTTGTATCATGTGGAACCCCTCCCTTTTCATGGATTCATGGATCCCCCTTTGCAGCCGTTGATTGCATTTTTTGTTTGCATTTTGGACGCACCAGATTGTGCCAGCGCATTAATGAGCATGTGCAGCCTTGTATTTTATTCATACTAGTACTTGCACAGTAAAATCTGTGCAAGAGTTGTGAACAATATGCTTAGGATATAACTATAATCCAATTAAGTAAAATATAATATGGGATTATGCAAGGGTATTTTGGGAAAGGTAAATGCGGCTTCAAAAATAATTGCTAATAGTAGGGTTTGAGCTTTATATATAGTAGAGATTTTTCACGCTGATTAGATTTTTGATTCATTGAATGATATCATATTCATAAACCATGCAACATCAATTCATGAACACAATACACAATGAAACACTTACTAAAACGTGTTCTATTAAATGCAAATTAAAACAAAGACGTATTATGTTATAAATGTGTGTTGTTTTATCAATAAATATCAAACAAGTATTGTTGGTACTTATATTTCTCACACTGGTTGGCTGACCCAGAAATATTTAAGAATAGGGACAAAATACATTTTTCATTGCTAATGATACGTCATTTTTAAAACAATAGGGACAAAATACTAAAATTAAGTAACAGTTTAAAAGAAATGGCCATAATAAGAACATAATTACTATTAAAACCTAAAAACAATAGGGCATATGCCCCACCCTTGTCCATATTGCGTCCGCCATGAACCAGATTAAATCAATTCGTGAATCAGAACGTATAGCCTTCATCATTCTCCGACTTTCATTCTCCTTAAAATTTTCAAACACATCGAATTTCTTTTTCAAAATATATATCCATGTTTTTTTCGTGAAAATAAATTGGGACAGTCGTAAAAAATCACTATCATGATAGACTTTTTTTGCAGAAAATCACTATTTTAACAATGATTACAAAATAATCATATTATAATAGCTTCGTTATCAAAAACCCATCATTATCATAACTCCGTTAGAATTTGCATAACACGCGCCAATATGACCCGTGAGTATATAATATTAATGTTACATTTGCAAAAAAACCATCATTTATAATACATCTTTTGCAGAAAATCACTATCTTAACAACTAGTTACGAAATGAAATTATTATAATAATATTGTTATCAAAACTAGCAATTGAAAATATAAAGTGATGTTGAGTACGATTTTGGCATTTCAAAGATAGAAAGTTATTGAAGAAAATAAAATACATCGATGTATTACAATGGTGCTACAATTAAACAAGTGAACAAAAGGTTTTATGAAATAGTAAAACTAAAAACCGAAAAAACCAATAGTTGTCTTAAACTAATATAATCATATGCATATATGTCCAGTTGATTGATTTATTAGTGTTATTTTGTGACATTGTGATTGACATAATTTTGGCATTTACGGTGACCGCACTGGTTGTAGTGGTTGCAACACAAACAAAATAAAATCAAGATCATTGTGCAACGATAATAAGCTTTCGAACATGAGTTTCATTTTCCCATTTTAGTCATATTTCTCTATTGACATCATTCAGAATTGAAGCATTATTTTGTTTAGCAAAGGATGTCAGAGTCGGTAAAACATTAAGTAGTAAACACTTTAAAACAAAAATTTACCGTGCTATTTTATAAGACGACCTAATACCACGATTAAGAGGACACCCAATCTTCATTATGTTAATTTTGTCAGAGTTAAACTTCAATCAACCTGAATCATATAAAACAATTTATTTCAATTCCTCTCATTAAATCGTTCCACATAAGTAAATCTAGATTTCCTTCCGGTTCAATGTGGTGTCATATTGGGTTGACATATGTCTTATACATCTTTATAAGGATATCCTTGTCGAGCTTGCAAATCTCCATCACAAATACCCATAGGAAAGGCCATCGAACGATGGCCACCATGGCACCCAAGATAGTCGCTAGCACAGCCAATTTACGGGTGCTCCAAAATCCCAACAACATGCACATCCGAAAGGAAATATAGACTCTCTATAGAAGTCACTGTGATAGATGCCCAACAACACCCTGCAGGAACACAACAACAATGAAAACAACGAAGGTCATTAATGTGGCACTAAACATTATTGAAGCCCTACAAATTCAAACAACAAACATACAACAATGCCTAGCTGCCTAACGAGAGTCACAACACCAACTATTCTCTAGTCCACTTCAGCCATGGTTGGTTGGATACAAAGCTCGGAGGAGAGAGGAAAACTCGGAACTTGACAAATTACACCGAAGTGCATACCAGCAACCAACTACCACAAGAAGATATTAATACAAAAATATGAGTCATAATATGGAATATTAATGCTTGACTAGTTTATCTATGATGTGAAAGATTGGGTTGCGCACCACCCCATACATTGCCTCACCACCAGCTCTTAGCAAGCGCAAATATCCTCCCTCACCCCATGAGCTGCCATAACTATTTTTTTAATACTTTGTTTCTCCCTATCCATCGTCTTGTCAAACTCGATGGCTAAAACTGCATGGCTGGAGAAATTAGTAAAACTTTATAAGGTTTATCCGTAGATCCACTATTGCCGGTTGGAGAGCTCGTCGAATTTGCAAAAATCTATTAACAATTACCCATTGGAAAGGCCATCCAACGATGACCACCATGGCACCCACGACAGCCTCAAGCACAATCGATTAACTGGTGCTCCAAAAGCTCAACAACATGCATATCCAAAGTAAATATAAATTCTCTATAGAACTCACTGGAGTCACAACACAAACCACCTTCTAATCCACTTCATACATGGTTGGTTTGATTCAAAGCTCAGAGAAGTAAGAAAAACTTGAAACTTGACATATAGCATCGAAGCGCATGCCAACAACCAACTACCATATGCAGATATAAATACAAACATATACTCCCTCTGTCCATGTGAGTTTGTCCAAAAGCACATTGGACACATTATTTAAGAAACAATAATGACTTAACAATAAAGGTAACTGACAGCATGAATAAATGGGCTTAGATATGAATTAATTGAAATACATGAAATAAATCTGACAACTATTACAAATTCAGAATCTGTGTACATGTATCACCAAAATTTTACAATTTTGGCATAACAAAAACTCCTGCTCAAATACTCCCACCATAAAACTGCAGCATACAGAAGAAAAAAACATAACATTTGCTTGTGATATGGCTTCTTCCTTCGATCTAAATGAAGCTCCAAATGAATCAGATCATTCCTTTGATCTAAATGAAGCTCAAAATGAACAAGATCACCAGCAGCAATATGAAGCCGAGAATCAGACAAACGGAGAGCATCAAAGGGGAAAACAAACCAGGTTCACTAGTGAACAACGAATGCAAGTCTTGAGCTGGCTTCTAAACAAAGCATTAGAGGGAAAGCTTTCGCACGGTGCAGTTTTAGAGGCTGCAAACAAATTTCACATGTCAACTAGGACCATACGCAGAATATGGAAGACAACGTGACATGCAGAGCTACAATGTAAGTACAAAGTATCACAATTGTGGAAGGACAAGTAGAAATCGATGCAATCACAACATTAAGTATGGGAGATAAATCATGCATTAGGGATCTAGCTAGCAAGCTTCATATTTCAAAATCTACAGTTCATAGGCTAATAAAACAGGATCTTATCAAGCCACATACAAATTCGCTTCATCCCGGACTGAGTGATGAACACAAGAAGACACGACTCGGTTGGATACTGAAGTAACTACAAGGTGACGCAATACTTACAAAGACAGTACTATCCAATATTTGATTTTGTTCATCTAGATGAAAAATGGTTCTATCTTACCAAAAAGTCACAAAAAGTATACCTTGCACAAAACGAGAGGGGCAAGCACAGGACTGCTAGTTCAAGTAAGTTCATACCGAAAGTTATGTTTACTGCCGTTGTAGCAAGACCAAGATGCTAGCATAGAAGCTGGATGAGATGTTAGAAGAGACGCTGACGGAGACGTTGACGCGGACGCTGGAGGGGAGGAGACGTTGACAAAGACGCTGGAGGGGAGGAGACGTTGACAGAGACGCTGGAGGGGAGGAGATGACGCTGGAGGAGGAGGCAACGTTGGAGTACGCGACTGACGAGCACGTCGTTGAGTGCTGCAAATTTGTCCCTCTCCTCCTTAGTATAGTCTAGGTAAGTCAGGGGTCGAATCCACAGGGAACGATGAGAAGTAGTCTTTTATCTACAAACTAAGATTGGGGTTGTGTGAGATTAAACAAGTAAACGAAAGAAAACAGGAACTTGAGTACTATTAGTGCACAGAATTAATACAAGTGTAAAATATAAATAGGAGATGAGCTCAGCTTAGACTTATCACTATGAACTTCTATGTTTATCACGGGTTTTCTAAGGATCTATGATTGATTGTTCATGCAAGCTAAGGTCCGGTAAAGGCTTAATAACTTACACATATATTCCGGTAAAGGTCTATATGATATTACTACTCAACCTAGCCTAATTAACCACGAATCCGGTAAAGGTAGTGATTAACTAATCTAGTGCTACTCCTATCATTCACTGTAACGTACCTCTAATAGTTTAACGTTAGATAATAGAGTCTATAATTAGGTCTGCGGGTAAAGGCTTCGCCTAACTATCTAAACTAGTTATCATGCAAGTATGCTCGGAGTAATAATACTAAACAGGTCATGCATTAAGAATAAAACCTCAAAACATATTATTCATAGATCAAAGTCTAAACTGAATTCAGAAAGTTAGCTAGACATGCTGAACATATTCATCTCAATATCTATAGGAAAACAACAAGTAAAAACACTATAGCCTGGTGCGCGCGTCGTCAGTGCGCGTCTCAGCTTGCGCCGGCAGTTCTGCGATCCTTCTTCAATCCTCCTCTAAATCGCCTCTAGTGCGCCTCTATGTACATGTCTGGACTCTCCTGGTAGCTGTATATTTATACTCTTGCCTTCTAGGGTTTCCACGAATATTTAGGCAAGAAAATATATCCTTATCTCTAAAAATCAGCTTTGGAAATATCTTTATCTCTAAATTCCAGACTTAGAAATATTCTTTGCGCGTGATGACATCACTCCGGATATTTCGCTGATTGCTGACGTCATCATTTTGCTCTGTTCTGCGCGACCCATACTTGCGCGCCACACTGATCGCACGCTCGTTGGTCTTTGGCTCTTGTTGCTTTGCTGTCTTTTTCTGAGATTCAGCCTTCTTGTTGCACTTTTGTTCTAATTCTTCTGTTAAACCTGAGATACAAAACTACACGAAAAGCGTAATCTTATACTTGAATATGTTAGAATCTAAGCAGTGTAAAGGATATAAAACAGCATACAAACGTGCTCTATCAAGCGACGATGGAAGAGAAGACGCTAGTAACTCTAATTGTAATTTCGCTGAATATTTGGGTCTAGAAAGGATTTGTTTGGGCTATGATATTTCGGTAAGCTAGAAAGGAATTGGGTTAAAGAATTAAATTGGGTATTAATTTAAATGAGAAACAATAAATAGTGGAATATATTTTATTTAATGTGAAATATATGAAGTTATATAAGTAGTTACAGTGTTGAAAATAAATACTCATATTTGTAGTACTAT
>QZGG01001931.1:0-47603 GCA_006409495.1 Sedum album | reverse complement strand
GAAGGGGGTGCAATTGGTGTCTTGAAGGCTGTCCTATATGCCCATAGCGCGTCATCCAAACGGAGGCTGCAGTCTTTGGATGTTGGCTTGACATCTTTTCAAGTATACGCTTGATTTCTCTATTGGAGATCTCGGCCTGGCCGTTTGTTTGTGGATGATAGGCCGTAGACGTTCTATGTTGGACCCCATAGTGTTTGAGTACCTGCGCCACCATCCTGTTACAAAAATGAGTTCCTTGGTCACTGATCAGTGCTTTGGGTACACCATAACGGCAGAAAACGTTAGTGCGCAAAAAATCAATAACAGTTTTAGCATCATCTTTTCTTGTAGCTTTGGCCTCAACCCACTTAGATACATAATCTACTGCTACAAGAATGTATTCAAACCCGAATGAAGGGGGGAAGGGACCCATGAAATCGAGTCCCCATAGATCAAATACCTCATCGGCCATGATAGGCATCTGCGGTATTTCATTGCGCGCGGATATGTTACCTGTGCGCTGACATCTATCACAACTCTTGCAATGTGCATATGAGTCCCTAAACAAGTGTGGCCAATAAAATCCGAAATCTAAGATTTTCCTACTAGTCTGTTTAGGGCCAAAATGCCCACATGCATGTTCATGGCAAAGCTAAAACTGATTCTATTTCATGATCTGGAACACAATGTCTAAGTATTTGGTCTGGACCTATTCTAAACAAGTACGGATCATCCCATAGGTACAGTCTCGCATCATATTTCAATCGTAGCCGTTGCGGTTTGTTAAAGGTAGGGGGAAACGTACCAGTGACCAGGTAATTCACAATGTGAGCATACCACGGTACCTTACCCTGTAGCGTCATTATGTGCTCATTGGGGAAGGTCTCCGTGATGATCCCTTGATCCTCTTCCTTGACTATACGACTCAAGTGATCTGCAATTGTGTTGTCCGAGCTCTTCTTGTCCTTGATTTCTATGTCGAATTCCTGCAAAAGTAATAACCAACGTATGAGTCTCGGCTTAGTTTCCTTCTTAGACATTAAATACCTTAGAGCCGCGTGATCCGTGAATATGATGACTTTGGTCCCCAATATGTATGCACGGAATTTCTCGAGGGCAAAAACAATGGCTAGCAGCTCTTTTTCCGTGGTAGTGTAATTCCGCTGCGCGGGATCCAGTGTGCGCGAGGCATAGTAGATGGCGTGCGGTTTCTTGTCTTTGCGTTGTCCAAGTACTGCGCCAACAGCATAGTCGCTCGCGTCACACATTAACTCGAATGGCAGATCCCAGTCTGGCGCCTGCAGTACTGACGCACTAGTCAGTGCGCGTTTCAGTGCGTCAAACGTTGCGCGACAGGCATCTGTGAAATTAAACACCACATCCTTTTGCAAGAGGTTAGACAAGGGAGTTGATATTTAGAAAAATCTTGAATGAAACGTCTATAAAATCCAGCGTGCCCTAAAAAAGATTTAATTTCTCTAACATTAGTAGGGTACGGCAAACTAGTAATAAGATCAATTTTAGCCTTATCTACCTTTAGCCCTTCCCTTGAGACAATATGGCCGAGCACCACTCCATGTGTGACCATGAAGTGACACTTTTCATAATTCACGACTAGGTTTTTAGACATGCAACGTTTCAAGACTTTATCTAAATTATCTAAACATGCATCAAACGTGTCACCATGCACAGTAAAATCCTCATAAATACCTCAATGCATGATCCCAACATATCCGAGAATATACTCATTACTAACCTTTGAAACGTACCTGGCGCATTACATAATCCAAAAAATGCGCCGGAAAGCAAACGTACCGAAAGGGCATGTGAATGTTGTCTTTTTTTGGTCCTCCGCCGCATTGGGAATTTGGTTATATCCTGAAAATCCATCCAAGAAACAGTAATGCGGCTTACCCGCCAATCGGTCAAGCATCTGGTCTATAAACAGTAGAGGGAAGTGGTCCTTGCGCGTCACTGCATTCAGCTTCCGGTAGTCTATGCACATGCGCCAACCGGTTTGTATTCTTTTCGGTACCAGTTCTCCTGCTGCGTTTTCCTCTACTGTGATCCCACCTTTCTTTGGAACAACATGAATCGGGCTTACCCACTTACTATCAGAGATTGGATAAATGATTCCAGCGTCTAGCAACTTAATGATCTCTTTCTGCACCACCTCCATCATGATAGGGTTAAGTCTACGCTGGGCGTCCCTGCACGGTTTTGCTCCATCTTCTAATAGAATTCGATGCATGCATACGTCCGGACTGATTCCGCGCAAGTCATCCAATGTCCATCCAATCGCGCGCCTATTCTTGCGCAAGACTTCTACCAGACGCGCTTCTTGCGCAGGTTCCAACTGGTTTTTTATAATCACTGGCTTGGTCTCATTATCGCCCAAAAACACATACTTCAGGTGCTCTGGGAGTTGCTTCAGTGCTATCTTTGGTTCCTGTATGTTATGAGAGACAGCCATGTCAGCAACACATAAGGCAGTACTAGAAATAGGATACCTCATGTCTTCAGCTTCGGATGAACCGCTGGTGTTGCCTTCTTCTCTGCATGCGTCTACTAGTGTGCCAGTTCGCTGGCGCGCCTGCTCCTCTTCCACTACTTCATCAATGATATTCAGTGCATTCACCGTGGAATCATCATTTGAAACTGCATGCCCTTGAATATATTGAAGTGTATAACCTCACCATCAACTTCCATCGATAGAGTTCCCTTCCATACATCAATCCTTGTTCGCGCGGTCATCAGGAATGGTCAGCCAAGCAATACTTGCACGGTGTCGGCAGAGACGTTTCCTTCCATTTCTAATACATAGAAATCGGCCGGGAACACCAATTCTCCCACTCTCACCAAGACATCCTCAACCATACCTACCGGTTGCTTGCAAGATCTGTCTGCTAATTGGATCGTCAACCCTGCAGGCTTAAGTGGTCCAAGACGCAAAGATGTGTATAGAGAGTGAGGTAAAACATTTATAGACGCACCTAGGTCAACCATGCAATTATCCACTACGGAGTTACCGATTGTACATGGTATAGTGAACGTACCTGGATCTCGGCATTTAGGTGGTACCTTGTGTTGCACGATTGCTGAGGCATTTATGTTCAGCTGCACTTGCTCTCTCTGTCCTCCCTTTCTCCTTTTGTTCGTGCATAGATCTTTGAGAAACTTTGCGTACCGCGGAATTTGCTTCAGTGCATCTATAAGTGGGATGTTGATTTCCACCTTACTGAACAAGTCATATAACTCCTGATCTAGCTCCGTTTTTTTAGGCTTTTTGCTCTGGGTGGGGAAAGGAAGTGGTCTGTTGCTGCTAGATTGGCCCTCTGTCCCTGCAACAGGTGCGTCTAACTCTGGCGCTGAGTCCGGAGTCTGTGCGTGCGCGCTTTTCCTTGTGCGAGTGGTCTCCGGCGCACCAGACGTTTCCTTGCCTAATCTAAGTAGCACCACATTAACACTATTTTGAGAATTAGCTTTAGCTGCCTTTCTGTTATTTGCTAGTTCAGTCACGGTTGCAGAGATTTGTATCAACTGGTTTTTAATTAGAGTAAAATGCTTCTCGTTTTGCTCTTCATTCTTTCGTACCGTTTCAGCCAACTGACCCACAATCTCCTCTAATGACTTCTTCGGCTGCTGGTTGTACTGCGCTGGCCCTTCAGCGCGTTTGTGCGGCGGGTTGTAGGAAGCAGCTAGCGCGTAAGGTCGCACGCCAGTGGGTGCATTAGGTTGCGCGCGCGTCAGCGTGCGGTCTCTGGAAATTCTGCTCGTTCTTCCAACTTAACCCATTTTCAGCTAATCCGAATCTAGGTTGTCCTTGACTAGCTTGTCCGTTATTCCACCCACCTATAGCATTAACATCTGCGTGTTCTTCGAATAAGGTGGGGCATGCGTCAGTCATATGGTCCGTGGCATGACAGAATTCACATGTTCTAATATCGACGTTCTGCTTCATCATCAACTTCTGCATCATGTCCTTCAGTTCTTTGATCTCTCCGGTTACGTCCACTTGATGCAATGATCTGGCGCGGTTGTTCTCTAAAGACACTTGATATCTGACTTGATCCGCGGTGTCTTCTATCAATTTCCAAACATCCTCTGGATACATATTCCTCACGTTGCCTCCTGCGCAAGCATTCAACAACCCGACTCAGTGAGTCCGTTTAGGAAGTTTTCGATAGTACATGTTGTGGGAGTCCGTGGTTGTAGCAGTTCGCCTCTAGTTCCCTGAACCGCTCGTAGTACTCTGATAATGACTCTCCATGCAACTATTTTGGGGCTGCTGGTTGCGCAGGTACGCGCGCGACATGTTGTGGCGCACGTACATCCATGTTGTTCGGGGGCAGGTTGTCATTCCTCTGTATTTCAGCGTCCATTCTGAACTCTAAGTCTCTGCATACTTCTCTTCTGATCGCTTCGAGTTCAGCAGGGTGTAGGCGAGCAAAGATGTTCTCGGCGTTGTGCACTGGCGCGTCTGGAGTCTCTATTCTTCTGTCGATAACACTGTTCTCACCACTAACTTCCATACAAAACAAAAACAACAGCTAAATTAAACGTAACTAATTTTTTTTTGGATTTTTATATAGAAAAAAAGTCGATAACAAACTAAATACGAAAAGAAAAAGAAAAGAAAACTTCTCTAGCGCGTTCCCCGGCAACGGCGCCAAAATTTGACGAGCACGTCGTTGAGTGCTGCAAATTTGTCCCGGCTCTCCTACTAGTATAGTCTTGGTAAGCTGGGGTCGAATCCACAGGGAACGGTGAGAAATCTCCTTTTATCTACAAACTAAGATTGGGGTTGTGAGTGAAAACAAGTAAAAGAAAAGAAAATTGTTGCGCAAGTGTAACTGGCGCACAATCAGACAGCAAGTATGAAAGATGTTAATAACTATGCAAGAGATGAGCTCGGTTCAGATTCTTCACTATGAATTTCTATGTTTATCCTCGGTCACTAAAGATACATAATGTAATGTTCACGTAGGTTAAGGTCGTGTCACAGCTTAATAACCTACACATACATTCCGGACAAAGTCTGTATGATATGATTACTCAATCTAGTCTAGTCAACAACGAATCCGGTCAAGGTAGCTATTGCCTATTCTAGTGTTACTCCTATCATTCACAGTCACGTACCTCTGATAGTTTAACTATATATAATAGATTCTACAACTAAGTCTGCGGTGCAAGGCTTCGCTTAATTGTCTAACCTAATTATCATGCAATTGAGTTCGGAATAATAATACTAAACTTCATCTAGAGAATAATTATAGAACAACTAAAATAACAAGTTCAGTAAGTTAGCTACACATACTAAATGAATACATCTAGAGAATAATTATAGAACAACTAAAATAACAAGGCAAATCTGAGTAATGCGTCGTTAGGCTCGCGTGACAGCTCGCGCGCACGGCTCGGCCGGAATTCTGCTCTTTCTCTCTCCAAGTACCCACACTTGTGATTTCCATGAAGCTTTGTATTTATAGTCTTGCCTCCTAGGGTTTCCACGAATATTTAGGCAAGAATATCTGTAGGAAATCATCTTCATCTCTAAAAATCAGCTTAGGAAATACCTTGATTTCCAAAAACCGAACTTAGAAATATTCTTTGCGCGTGATGACATCATCGTTCCGAATATCTCGCTGTCTGCTGATGTCATCATTTTGCTATCTTCTGCGCGACCCATACTCACGCGCCATAGTGCTCGCACGCCAGTGGCCTTTTGCACCTTGTCATTTTGTTGTCTTTAGTTCCGAGATTCAGCCTTCTTATTGCATTTTTGTTCTAACTCTTCTAATCAGTCTATAATACAAAACTACACTAAAAGCGTAATCTTATACTAAAATACGTTAGAATATCAGCAGTGTAACAGACTTAAAGTAGCGTACAAAAGCACTCTATCACACGTCGTTAAGTGCTGCAAATTTATCCCGGCCCTCCTACTAGTATAGTCTTGGTAAGCTGGGGTCGAATCCACAGGGAACGGTGAGAAGTCATCTTTTATCTACAACTAAAACTGGGGTTTGTGAGTGAAAGTAATTAAAAGAAAAGAAAACAGTTGCGCAAATAGAACTGGCGCACAATCAGAGAGTAGTCACGCAAGAAGTTAATAAAATATGCAAGAGATGAGCTCGGTTCAGATTCTTCACTATGAATTTCCATGTTTATCATTGGTCACTAAAGATTCATAATATACTGTTCACGTAGGTTAAGGTCCTGTCACAGCTTAATAACCTACACATACATTCCGATCAAGGTCCGTATGATATTATTACTCAATCTAGTCTAGTCAACCACGAATCCGGTCAAGGTAGCTATCGACTATTCTAGTGTCACTCCTATCATTCAAAGTCACTACTTCTGATAGTTTAACTATAGATAACAGATTCTACAACTAAGTCTGCGGTGCAAGGCTTCGCTTAATTGTCTAACCTAATTATCATGGCTAGTGTTACTTGCACCTCCCCAAGACAAAACAACTCCCTTAAAATCCCTCTTTCTTCCAATTATACCCTCCTCTCATTTTATTTACTTTTCTTTTTTCATACTTACTTATACTATAATAATTTCATTTAATTTTTAACGTAGCATATTTATAAAATTTCTGATATTTTATATTTTATTTAAATATATATTATACAAATTAGAACATAAAATTATTTAAAATCTGCATAAATTTAAAAATGTCATACTTTTATGTATTTTGTTTATTTTAATTTATTAACTCAAATGCATGCGAATTTTACAGAATTATTTATTTTGGACCGGTGATGTGACAAATGCATGCAATTTATTTTGAACACAAAAGTAAGTAACAACTAAAAGAAAAGAAAAGAAACATCTCCAGCGCGTTCCCCGGCAACGGCGCCAAAATTTGACGGCACGTCGTTGTTTGCTGCAAATTTATCCCTGGTCTCCTCCTTAGTATAGTCGGGTAAGTAGGGGTTGAATCCACAGGGAACGGTGAGAAGTAAACTTTTTTCTACAACTAAAGTGGGGTTTGTGAGTAAGTAAGCAGATTATGAAATGAAACGTGCGCAAGACTACTGGCGCGCGACAAAATGCTAGTTACTAGAGTGTTTGACAAAAACAGAGATGAGCTGGGTTTAGACTTATCACTATGTTTATCACTACAAAAGTCCAAACCGAATTCAGTAAGTTAGCTAGACATGCTCTCTTTGTGATTTCCTTCATGCTTTGTACTTATAGTCTTGCTCCCTAGGGTTTCCGCTATAAAATAGGCAAGAAAATATAGAAAATCATCTTTATCTTCTAAATTTCAGTTTAGGAAATATTCTCGCGCTTGCTAACGTCATTGCTTCCGACTTTGTCGCTAATTGCTGATGTCATCCGTTTTGCCTCTGCGCGACACAACTCGCGCACTACGTCTCTCACTCGCTCCTTTGTTCTTCCGATTCTTGTCATCTTGTTGTTTTTCACTAAGGATTCAGCCTTCTTCGTTGTTCTTTCATTCTAACTTCTCTGATGAACCTGAAATAAAAAACTACACCAAAAGCGTAATCTTATACTTAAAATATTAGAAATACATGTAATGTAAAGGACCTAAAATGGCAAACGAAAGTGCCCTATCACTAAGCATCCACGGTGGGTACCTGATGATGTCCACATGATGACAGTGACGGCACGTCGTTGTCTGCTGTAAATTTATTCCCTAGTCTCCTCCTTAGTAAAGTAAAGTAAGTAGGGGTCAAATCCACAGGGAATAGTGGGAAGCTCTTTTATCTACAACTAAATTGGGATTTGTGAGTAAATAAGCAAACTAAGAAAAGTGTGCAAGGCTGCTGATGCGCGACAGAACGTCAGGTTACTAAAGAGTGAACAAAAACAAGATGAGCTCGGTTTAGACTTATCACTACGAATTCTATGTTTGTCATTCGTTGATAAGATTCTATGATAAACTGTCCACGTAAGCTAAGTTCCAGTCAAGGCTTAATAACTTACACATACATTCCGGTAAAAGTCTGTATGATACTACTACTCAACCTAGTGTAATTAACCACGAATCCGGTAAAATAGTGATTAACTATTCTAGTGTCACACCTAATCATTCACAGTCATGTACCTCTGATTAGTTCAACGATAGACAATAGATTATATAATTACGTCTGCGGGTAAAGGCTTCGTTTAACTATCTAACCTAATTATCATGCAATTAAGCTCGGAGTAATAATACTAAACATATCATGCATTACGTACAAAACCTCAAAACATATTATTCATAGATAGAAGTCCAAACCGAATTCAGTAAGTTAGCTAGACATGTTGAATGTGTACATCTCAAGTTTTATATGTAAACAACTTAATAACAAGAACAAAATTGCCTGATGGTATTGTAGTCGGGTCTGTGCGTCGCTCTGCTCGCTCTGGCAGCTTGGGCGTGTCTTCTCAAAATTCGGCTCTCTTGTGATTCCCTTAACGCATTGTATTTATAGTCTGCTCCCTAGGGTTTCCGCAATAAAATAGACAAGATCAAATATAGGAAATCATCTTTATCTTCTAATTTCAGTTTAAGAAATATTCTCGCGCATGCTGACGTCATCGCTTTCGACTTCGTCGCTAATTGCTGACGTCATCCGTTTTGCCTCTGCGCGACACAACTCGCGCGCTACGTCTCTCGCGCACTCCTCTGTTCTTCCGGTTCTTTTCATCTTGTTGTTTTCACTAAGGATTTAGCCTTCTTTGTTGTTCTTTTGTTTCTAACTTCCCGATCACCTGAAATACAAAACTACACCAAAAGCGTAATCTTATACTTAAAATGTTAGAAATACATGTAGTGTAAAGGACCTAACACGGCATACAAAAGTGCCTTATCAAAGCCCCCACACTTACTCTTGTTCATCCCTGAAGAATCCGGCTTCCTTACCTCTGTGTAATGTGTGCATGAATGGTCTTATCACACATACAAAAGGACCTAACACTTATACTTCATTGTTTTATCTCATAATTGCTTACTCTTGGAACTCAATTTTCATTACTGTTTTGTTACAATATTTTTTATGAGTAGCTAAATTCCCTTACAGTTTGGGGAATTGAGTTGCAACGTTGGATGAGACTATTGAATAGCATGTATTAATTTAGTGAATTATGTTCTTGTTATAATTGCATGCTTTGTTATTTGCTTGACCTAGTCTAGCGGTGAATATATTGTGTTGATTTGATTATGCAATTGTTACATCTTCTTGAGACTCTAGCGGGTAATTAGATGCATGTCTGGTGTATGATTACTAGTTGCAACGAGATTCCCTGATTTGTATTTTCTCATTTATTAATACAAACCGTAGTTGAGATTCAACAACTCTCCTAAAACCCCCTTTTAGGACTATTAGTACAAACTCAGCAGATATTTTCCCTTTGGTTGGACCCGACTTACTGCTATACTAGTGTTTAATAGGATTATAAACAAAGATTTGCAGTGTGTACGATGCGCGATCATAGACCTGATTTAAGCTACGCTATTTCTCTGCTAAGTAGATATATGTCTAACCATGGTAAGGAACATTGGGATGCATGGGTGATTGCTTACATTGCTGGTACACAAATGTTGGTCTAAATTTTGGAAAAAGAATGAATGTGCCTGAGTTGATTGGTTATGTTGATGCTGATTTTGCTAGTGAAAGGAATCCAGAAAATCAAATACTGCATATATATTTACATTAGGACTTAATTGCATGCCTTGCCTCAATTACAATCTTTAATTGCCTTGTCCACTTTTGAGTCTGAGTATATTGCAATTTGTGATGCTTGTAAAAAGTTGTATAACTGCGAGGTTTAATGGAAGAAGCTTGTTTGATTGATAAAAATGATGTTATTATGTTGGATAGTCAGCGCGCTTTACAATTAGTAAAAATCATGTCTATCATGAAATAACAAAGAATGTAGGAATTAGATATCATAAGATTAGGGAATTCATTTCTACTCATGAATTGTTTCGGCATAAAGTACCAGCTGCTGATAATCCAGCTACGGGTACTACTATGGTCATCAACCTTAACTTAAAGCATTGCTTGAAACTATTGCATGTTGAGTAATTGCAGATGCAAGAGTGATGAAGAAGTTTCAGTTACCCACTATGAAGAGAGTTAATGAGGAGACTGCTGAAGGATAACTAGGAGATATCAGAAGTAGCTGAAGAAGATGGTTGTGTGTGAAATAGAAAGAATTACATCAGCACGTCAGCTCAAACGAAGTTCAAACAGAAGGGGCCAAAGCTGACTTCAGGTGGAGGTTTGTAGAGGTTGAAGCCATTTTGGCCGAGATCCAAGCCAGCGTTCAGCCCAAGTCTAAAGAAAGTGTGCAAATAAGCAACTATTTGTACACTTCTTGCGCTTAATTCTTGTTTGTTTTCGAACATGGCATGATGGAAGTCGGTCAACGATGAATTGACCTTCCAAGTAGTTGCCCGATCGAGCAAGAAGCTCTCCAAGACTGCTCGACAGAGCAGATCATAACTTTGATACACTTAAAGATCAGAAGGTTCTTGCTCGGCCGTTGGAATATCTTGCTTGGCCGAGTAGTGCAGTTGAAGAAATGCACTCCCGAGGAGAAATTGCTCGATCGAGGAATGGATAGGGCATCCACAGGGCTGCTCGCGCCGAGCATTATAGCGAGCAAAAGCTCTTGCTCGGCAAACGTGAATGCATGCTCGACGAGGACCTCGAAGATTCCCAAGTATAAATACCTTTTTTCTTGCATTTTTGAAAGGGTCCTTGATTTCGGAGCTCAAAACATCAAACCCTAAAAATTAAAATTTGAAGCAAATCAAGGCCTTAGAAGTGAAGATCAAGCACAATCCATCATCAATTTACTCTAGTTTGCAATGAATTCTCTCAATTTCATTTATTTCTCTTTTGTTTAGCATTTCATTATAACTACCAGTGAGCAATGTGTTGGTTAGGGATCCTATGAATCCCTAGGATTAATCATGTAATTTGATGATGAATATTATGATATGTGAATGAATTTGTGTTGAATTTACTTGTGATGGCTTCATTAATACTATGTTGCATGTTAAGTGTTTGATAAAATGCTTAAATGTAACTAACTTAATTAATCAATCTTATATTCAATGAAAGTTGGTGCTAGGTTGATTAGTAAGCCTTTGCATAAAATTCTATTCTAGTGCTTGCATGAAAATGAGGTATTGATCTTGAAAACTAGGTTAAATAATTGAGGGAATGAACATTCTTCCAATAGATCGAATGATTGAGGAAGAATTCATTCCCTAGGTGGATCAATAGATCGAAAGATTTAGATCCACCATTTCAATGAAAAACCTAGTTTATTTGACTTTGCACGATGAAAGATCATCTCAATCCTAGGCATGGAGCGAAAGTGGAACCTAGGGTTGATGTGCATGAAAAACCTAGTTTATTTGACTTTGCACGATGAAATTAGCATATCATATCATCATTTCATTACTTGTTTAGTCCTAGGAAAAAATAGATCCCTAATCCTTTTGTTTGATTGCATTAAACCCTTATCTTAGATATAACTCTCATCTCAACATTTCCCCTAAACCTTTTCTTTATGTGGAAGTTACTAACCCGAACTTCATCCTTAGGGTTCGACTCAAGGTTACTCGATTATAAATTTGTTTGATAAAGTGACTCGGACTTGTACTAATCTACTCATCACCTGGTGACATCAAGGTTATGTCGTGGATGAGCTACATCCAATCAAAGGGATCCAGCGTGCAATGCGTTGCACCTTCTTAGCCGTTGATTGAAGAGTTGATCCAATGGTGCGCTTGTGCTATAGTCGCTGGTGTGTAAACTAGATCTGACTTAGCGGAATCTCGCAGGAGAGATAGTGGATTAATCAAGTATTCGAACTCAACGTGGAGTAAAGTGCTTATGCATATACAACCACAGTATAATTATTCTTTGTCTTTATTTTTCATTGCATGTTCTTTTTCTTGCTTGTGCTTGACTTAGCAAGAAAGTGTTTGATGATTGTGAGGTTAGGTTAGAACTGGTTATTTGCTAGAGTATCTGTTACTCCAGAACAGTAGTTCTGTATAGTCTACAATTACTACACAAAATCTTGTACCATATCATCATTCCTCTTCTCAAAAGTCACTAGTTGCTTCATCAGTTAGCTACTTTTTATAGATTCCACATTCCATATATCATCATTCCTCCTCTTAAAAGCCACTCTTTGCTTCATCAAAAAATGGAGTCACACAATCAGTTTTGCATGCAAGGCAGGAGCAATCTAGTCTTTCCTACTAGTTAGTGTTATAACAAATTCAAAGTTCATATAGTATATAGGGTAAAGTTCACATTTCTTATTTTTTTTCTCATATCTATTCAATGGGTTAAGTTCTAAAGAGACATTAATTTTTGTGAGACGGAAGAACATCATCTCAACCGTTGATTTGATTGATTTTGCGGCTGAGATTAAAGTTGGTTATTGATTAAATTGGGTGGTTGGATTTTGCAAAATGTAGGGGTGGTTGAGAGTGACGTTTATTAATATCAACCGTTAGATTAATAAAAATCAACGGACGAGATGATGTCTCTCCGTCTCACAAAAATTAGTGGTCCTCCTAAAACCTAATCCTCTATTCAATTACTTCACTTTCTTAACCTATCTTTGTTTAACTTGACTTAATTATTTAAGTCTTGGCACAAAGGAAACTGACTCTTAGCCAGTATTGAACCCTGACCTCAGTACATTATTTTTTTCTTTCTACTAATCAGCGTAGTAAAGATCTCGAAATAATTTGCAGTTCCAGCCCTTTCCTTCAAAGACAAATAACCTGAAGATTGAAAATATAATACATGTAAAATATCTCTTTCCAATACAGTACTTGTTGGGACCTCAAGTGAAATCGTCCAAAGCCAAACCTCAATTGGTAGAACTTGAAAGACAAGTGTAAGCCTGTTATGATTCACCCAAGCCAAACTGGTTTCCGAAGCATTAATGCAAACAACAATCGGTCAAGATACAGATCGGCTAATGGTCATTTTGTAGATGTTTAACTTTCTTGGTTCACTCAGTCAGCAAATGGCTGCGAGTCCATGCATAGATGCACCAGCTTTTTCTGGTACTCCCCAAAATACTCTGCTACTGCAATCACCTCTTCATTGTCTGGGTTCAATCCTGGGAGCGCAAGCTGCAAGTCCTTTATTTCTGAGTCATCTATGTTGGTTATAATGTCAGCATGAATTTCTCGACATGCTAGTATAAACATGGCAGCTGTATCAGGTTGTTGTGCTTGACGGAGTGCTGCAAGAGCTTCCTGAATTGCACCGGCTGCAACATATAGTATCAAAGCTCTGCAAGAGAAGTCAATTTTTGATATTCAGTCTCTAGACCACGAGTGTGAACAGAGATTCTATGCGCGAAAGAAATTACTAGGACCTCCAAATATTGTGTTCTGCCCGAAGCACATGATTAGCCCATCTTTGCAACACCCTGAATAATAGAATGGTTAGCATAGCCTGAAAGGCTCTGCACTAAAATAGTTTGCAGCAGGGTGCAGAGTATATTTTAGGCTAACAGTGCCATATGATGAAACAGGCGACAGAAGGTCAATGATTAGAAAGAACAGTATTAAAAGAATTGTAAACGGAATCGATTTTATCAGCAACTAAAACCGTTTGTACGATAACCACATAAAGAAACATCAACATAAATGATCTATAAGACGAGATGAAGACCTTGCGTAATCAGAACCCTTCAAATGAGTGGCAGCTAGGGTTGCAGCATCTGTCCAACATCCAGCATCTTGTAGCTGCACTTATTGAGACTCAAAAATATTTAAATGGACGTCTGGTGGCTCACAAGATGAAAATTTAGAAAACTTCGTCCAATTGGGAATCAGAAATAGCAAGAGGAAACAAATTGGGCCAGTATCACATGATACAAATATATATACAAGATCAAGCAGCCAAGCAAGTCAGAGTAGAGGCTTGTTATGTTTTTCCCAAGCCATTTATATGAGCAAGATCACAATGACAAGAAAAATAATTAAAACAGAATTTCACACTCATGAAGTTCAAATAATTGGAATGACTTGAAGCTTTAACCAACCTGAGAGCAAGCTTCCTGATACCTTCCCACGGCACATAGCATATGAGTGCCAGATAATGACTTGTCAGTCCTGACCATGTTAGCTGCAACCACCTAGATAACCCTCAAACGGACATTAGTAATACAACTGTGGAAATCTGCACGGTATGAACTCAAGAGAAGGAGCCTGTCAAATGAGTACCTTTACAGCAAGTTCTAGAAGAGACTTTGAAACAGCAGAAGACAGGGCAACAGCACGCAGTGCATTTGCATAAAAGTAAGGACTCTCTGGAGAGCTAGAAAGCAGCAAACTAACAGCACCTTCCAAGTTTCCAACAGATACAAGCCTGATTTACAAGATATGATCACCAAATATATTTGACTCGGTAGCAATTCACAAAGAGAATCATATATTCAACATCAGAAAAGTATACGTATAAAAAGGAGAGGGTTAATGTTAAATTAAAAGAAAAACAATATATTGGGATTAAGTGAGAGATGGATAAATGGATTGTATCTTGTGTGCTCAGAGCCTCAGACTGCTCGATGGCTCTACCTTGGTTTTAGGCAAAACAATTGAACCAGGGAATTGGTAAAAATCTACTGAAAAATATTTGCCGAGTTTAAGAGTTGAATCATATAGCTTAAGAACCTATATCAAGTAGCTTGAAATTACGATTCTTTACATAACATAAATCAAAATTCTTAAAATGACAGTTCAGCACAGCATAATAAACCAAAGGCTGAACATACAAGGTTTAGGGTTTCAGTAGATAGGACATGAAGACAAATATACCACCATGCAATGAAGATTTGAAAAGACACGAAGCTTACTCATGTACTTGATTTTGAATAGCTTCTTCTCCCTCAAGTTTCTCATGCCAGGGGATTCGTTCATTAGCAGTCCGCCACAGCTCTTCTTGCTCAAAAGCCATCAACTTGAGTTGACCATGACCCTGGGAGCAAAAATTACAATGTTAATGAAAGCAAATGTAATTCTGTTTTACACCACTCGCAGCTGATAACTTGATAGTTGAAAAAGCTCAGGAGACACAAGGTATGTACAAACGTATGCCCCTAATTGAAAAATGTTATTTTCAAGCACACCAAGTGTCTGCAGCAGATTCATTGGTCTTACCAATACATCCTTCTTGGCTTCAGTGGCAGATTTTCCCTTTGAAGTAATCCTGCTAAGCATAGCCGATTCATCAAGATCAGGCTCTGATGCTGGTGCAGGGGCTTTCTGTTGAGACTTTTGAACTATCTTACTCATAAGATGATTAAGTGCACACGGTAGTTGCAACCAGAAAAGGGCCTCTGATGTTTCTCCAAAGATTGCAGCGGAAAACGCTAACCTCACAGAAGAGCCTTTGTTAACTACAGTAGCATATAATCTGGCTCGTTCGTCGTCAAGTATGCAGCCTTCAGCGATATAATGTTAACAACGTTGTAGTCAGGGAAAATACAAATAATGCATTATTTTTAAAAAATATAAGGGATGAAAATACCCACCCTCTTTGCGATAAGGCTCTAATACCTTAAGGAGCAACTCAGGGACTACCGAGTCCCCAATAGGTGGTAGATCAATCATGTAGCTTCGAAGATCACCGACCAAAGATGTCATACCAGGAATGTGATTATGAGTTGTACTATTTGTATTGAACCAAGAGGGCTTCACTCCCAGTTGTAGGATCATTCTCAATGCCTGTAATGAAATATAAAATAATATATTTATGTTATAAAGGGTAATCATTGACTCTTTTGAAAAACTTGACCCATAAACAGCTCATCAACTCAAAATGAACATTGTAAGTACACGCCATATGTGCCAGTCATAGATTGATTACCAAGGCATGTGGGGTTGGAAGCAATATGGGTGAACACAAAGGCATAGGCCGAAACCTCTCTTTGATAGCTTTTGGCTGTAGACTATAATTTGATCTTTTGTCACTTCTACAAAGAGTTTACAAAAGAATTTTCTCATTACACATTCCACCTTCACATTCTAACAGCTGTATGACTTTTGTACACAAAAACTGGAGCTCGTTAAATAATCACTGAACAATAAAGTCAATCAATTTAAATAGAATCAGCTGACTTACACGTTAACTTCAACAAGGCGAAAGCTACTATCAGCTCCAGCAATGCATAAAACCAGTGGGTCACTTTTATCATTCCTTAAGTGCAGCCAATCTAATTCCAATACGAGTGTACCAGGAAATTGGGGTTGTAGAAGTGAGTTTGCTAATGGATCTTGAGAATCCTGAAAAGTCAATAGATAAGTTGGTTATTCATATAAGTGTAGTTCCAAGTGACTGAAAATATATAGATTCTTTTCCAAAGAAACTCAGATATAATCAAAGGGAGGCTTCTTCAATCAAATGATTGAATCAATTAATTTTTCATTTCTCTGAGATAGTAGGATGATTAAATAGAAAAATGAGAACATCATATTTAATGCTTACTAGGTCATATACAGAAAATGTGTTATCATAAAATAACACAGCAATGCGCCCACGACTATGATCCCCAGCAACGACAGGAGAAAATTTGATTCTCCGAATTCCTTCTCTATGGGTGTTAAATGAAGATGAACTTCCAGTTACCACGTCCCACCAACGTATATTCCCCGATCTGTCCCCCATTACCTAAATTGGAGTGAAGTGTGCCATTAAACTAGAGAAAACAAAGAAATAAGAAGAATGCTATTGACATGATCCATCATCAGTCTTAGCATACCACATGAGGCAAGCGGTAAGCCATGGCTGTAATTAATCCATCAGTTGAAACAAATGAGGAAGAAGGCCATTTTGGTCTGACAACAAAATTCAAATTCAAATCCCAATATCAAGATACAGTAACTGAGAAAGCTACAGAGGTCACATATATATATATATATCTTAGTTGCACCAGATACCTGAAATCACGTATTCTTCTTCCATGAACCTCAAAAACCCCGAGGGCACCATTAACCAATGCAAATGAAAAGCTCTCAGAAGTGTCATCAGTGGTTCCTTCTTGAGTGGTTGATGCTGCTGATGCCTCTGCCACACACAGAATATGGCCATTTAAATTACAAACACTAATGAGAAAGGAGGTAAGCAACTATTAACCAGTAAAGAATTTTCGTTGATGCAAGCTCACTGAAATCATTTGAAGCTTTTTTTGGAGTCCTTGGAGAAGCTATCTCGGCTGTCGTAGGATTTGAAGATTGCTTGGGAATCAATGGCCTAGGAATAGTTGGAAGAGTCCATTCTAACACTGTGAATGGAAGAGCTAACGATCTGAGCTACATGATAAAACAGAGTATAACACACAAATTCAGAGAAAACACCGCAAGAAGCTAATAAAATCACACATGAGCCGATACTAATCTGATAGTCGCATGTAAGGTTATTTGAGAAAGACTTCAGATTCTAACCAGAATGGGGTTCTTAGTCATTGCCCAGACCTCTACTGGTGCATCGCGAAACAATATCAAAAGGTACCTGCATCAAATGGTGTGAACATTGTATTAATGCACAAGTAATATTCCTGTACACGTGTTGAATTAGTACAGTTGGTGTAAAGCTCCAAGAGAGGGTCATCATTATTTTCTTATACTCATACCCAAGTCATTTGTTTCTATTATCAAGATGTTTGAAATTTTCAAAATCAAGGAGAACCGAAATTAGGGGTATGCTACAAAAATTAATATATAAGGAGGCTCACATAAAATCAAGTAGTGCATGACAAATAAAGACAGAAAACGACAGCGAGGTCCATTAATATCAGACTTGGGGATACGGAGATATATCACAGTTCAGATAACAAAATTTGGCAAAGCTACTAACATAAAACGAATCCATAAATAATGTTTGCATCTACCTTCCAGATGAAGAAGTCCGTAAAGCTCTAATAGGAGCCCGCTCTGGTTTTTGGAACACTCGAAAAGCTCGATTCAGCCCACTTCGAAGACATGTCACCACAAGTTTATTGATGTAGCCCCCAGTTTTTTCATTAGCCTGCGCTCATAATAAATTAACTGCATGTAAGCAGATATTGAACACAAAACTGAAGTAATATAGTCACTTTGCAACATAATAAAGGTAGGTGAGGAAGTGGAAATAGGAGTTCCCTGGCTAATTGCTCGCAAAGATTGAATTGTGGGGGTGAAATAATGGTCATTACCTGTGTGTAAGAAAATGAAACCAATCTGGAGTTCCCGAGCCATCGCAATCCCCTAACGATTCCATTGTGAACAGAAAAACTTGCAGCAATCGCATTCGCTGATACATCGATAACATCAATCGTCCCATTTTGAGTGCCTAAAGCAACTAGCGGAACAGCTATCGCTGGACTGTTTCCTCCACCTTCAGACATTTTTATATAATACTCAGTCAACCAATACAATAATGATATTAACTACATAGGTTGAAATTAGATGGGTTTTCACTCCCTGGGGCAAAGAACTAAAACAATTGACACACATTGTGGGAACAGAGAGAAAAAGTTTAAGGATAAAACTTACGTGCCACAGTAGCAGTGAGAGATGGAGAGGGCACAGCCAGCATACTTACGGTTGAAGAAAGAAGATTAAGCTGCCCAACTAGGCTCATCTACAATGGTCAATGATAAGGGTATGTTTACAAAAGTCCAGCCAAGAAAATTGGTGAACAATAGAAACTTTCCCTTGTTCAAAACCCATACAAGCAAGATAAACAGTACGTGTTAAGGACACAAAAATCACTCTTATATCTACCGTTCCCATGTACTGACTTTTCACATGATCTCATTAATGGTCATATTTTATACCTCTAGAATGGAGTTGTCTTATTGATCTATCTAGTATAACTTATCATGATAATAACCATGAAGATTAACACACGGGTGAAAAACAAAAACATAGTGGAGTACCAGCAACGTATCACGGCGGTAGGCAAATGAAATCAACTACAATTATGGAGTAGTAACCAGCAACCTTAAAAGCAATATCCGCTGACTTTGGAGATCTTTTAGATTTAAGCCTTTTGTTGATGATGCCATTTTCTGGTTGGTCAATATCTTTGTTTGATGGTTCTTCTGATGGTGATACATCGCTTTCAATTGTCTTAGATGTCAGAATCTCCGCAACACTTGAAACTGCGTCAGAATTATTTTTCTGTATATCCTTGGGCTCTTCCGCAGTCAGGAGCCAGTTCCAAATTTTCCCATCATCAGAAATAGATATCAAATTTGTTTTAGATACAAAAAGGGTCTCATCAGAAAAACCAAACGAGCTATCAAATTCTGTATCAGAGCAAGGAGATGGAGTAGGATCTGAATACAGCTTGCCAACGTTCTGAACTGTAGAGTCAGACTGGCAAATGACTACAGCGAGAATTGAAGGAGAAGGGATAGGATTGCCAATGGAAGGCATAAGCTCATCTATAGTACACATGACGTGGGCCTGTTCTCCCCTGGAACAAATCATATAAGTAACCATCAATAAAAAACCAATGAGTGGAAAAAACATTACAGAACTGAAGTTCCTTACTCTTTTCGGCGCCAGGTGCTGATTCTTCCATCAAAATGTGCACAGTAAAGTAACTCGTTATTAGGATCTGGTAAAACGTCCAAAAACTTGCCACAACCCCTGGGCAAACCTGTTGAAAACAGTGTAGTCTCATACTGCAAATCAAATACTATCAGTTCTCTTGGAAAGGTCACAAACAGAATATGCTTCCATTGCGGAGAGAAAGCGATCCTCCCCAAATAAAGAGGGAAAACCCCAGAGGCTGGCATTGAACCATATCCAGCTACTACAGCAGTACTACTAGCATCCCTTTCCAGCTTCTGGAACTCAGAACTGTCAGTCCGTACCTGAAGTTCCTTAATCACAACATCATCCTCAGTATCACCAAGCAACTTCCCAGACAACAAAAAACCTTTAAGACCTAAAACACAGAAATGGCGAGAATCGAACGGATCCCTACGAATGCAAGAAAGGTACTCAGTCGACGCATCATACTTAAATATACATCTCCCTTCAGAAGTATTATACAGAGATAAAAGCGAAGCTCCATTTATAGCAGCCAAGAGAAACGAGTCCGGTCTAGCTTGGATCCAGCACAGATCTTGAACTCCCAACTTGGATCCTTCATTCCCTCCCGAAGACGAAGACTCAAACCAGAGATGTACAGCACGAAGACGGAAATCAATTAGAGCAATCCGACCCTGTCGATCTCCAGCCGCGATAAGAAGATGCGAATTTGAAACGGATGGATCGTGAGAGAGCAAATCCCTTCTTAGCGTAATCGGCGACCATCTAACTGAAGTCACGAACGGAGAGAGCGAGTCTCTAGACGACGACGTATTACCAGTTGGAGGCGGAATAGGTATTACGGTGATGAGCTGCAACGAGCGGGAATCCACGATAGAAACGGAACTACCGGCTGCGTAAGCCAACAAACCTGAAGAGCTGATGTCGGCCGATCCGAAGTTGTTTCGGCTAGGAGGTCCCGGAAGCATGCAGTCCCACGTCTCCTGCGGCGCTGGTCTTGCGAGCGCCATCGCCGTGCTTGATTGAATCGATGGAAATTTACTCTTTAATACGATCTTCACTTTTCGCAAAAATGGCCGAACGACGTGAGACGGAGAAGGATCGAGTAAGAGGGTTGACTCGTCCCTCTTTAGTTCGGTTCGATTGCTTACAATTATTTGGTTAACTCCAAATTGAACTATCTATGAAAAAAGTGTTTTTTTTTCAATTCAGTTCGGAGTTTTTTCTTTGACTTTCTAACTTTCTTAGCTGAGAGAATTTTTGAGAATCTTTCTTCTTCTTGAGGGAATTTGTGTATCTCATGTTCATTGATGATGTCTGTTTTCTTCGTCGCCGTTTCGTGGCTGGTGGGATCTTCTTTAGCCGCCGTGCGTGGTTGGTTTGTGTTGTCACCGCCGTGCATGGTAGCCTCCCCTCTTCACTAGCTACTAGCTTGCTGCATGCCACATTGCTATATGCATGCTTCCAGCATTTTCCATGCTTCCACGTCACCTCCTTGCATGTTGCTTCACTTCAGGCAGTTTTTTTATATGCACCCACGCAGGTGCTTCTTTGGATACTTACTTCCAAGAGCTTCCTTGGATCCTTACGTTTTATGTTGCAATTTATTTAGTTCACTATCGGTTATTTCGATTATAGCGTAGTGTTGAGCGAGGCAAATGACTCGATTTAACTATTTCCATTATTTTTCATATCTTTCTGTTATTTCGAGTGAGGCTAAATTTTATTTAGCTTTTTAGTCATCGTGTTGTACTCATTGGATTATTGCCCTCTTTTATCAAAATAAAAGTGAAACCACATTTTACTTTCTTAAATCTAACTCTTTCACTAAACCAAATCAGCACAAATTACTGATTTGTATGTATTGTATCAATGGCACAATGACGATTCACAAAGGCTGTTGAAGTCGGGAAGTTGTAAAACGTTTGTGAAAATTAGGGTTTGTGTATTTTATCGGTGATACAATGGATATGTTTTTAAGTAAAGTTTATTTGGTAAATTATAAATTGCAGTTGGCTAAAATGATTGCTATGCTTTGGAGTTTCGGAAATCTCGTGGCTAAAATGGATTTTTCGGTTAGCACATGTAATTAGGAAATTATATGTGTTAAAGCAACTCCAGTGCAGTTATCTAAAGAGGCCCGTTATGCAAAAAAGCCCCAAAATAAAGAACCACAGTCCACATACATAGCCCTACCTCCAACGCAACCGGCAATTTATGTAAAAATTTACAGAATATGTATATCGATCTCCAATTCTACTACTCATCTTCTCGATCATTATCTGTTTGACAGTTCTAAAATCCTCCCGTTTTTGTCTCTTCTTTATTCAGGTTAACTCTAGCTGCAATTACTTACTCTCACACTTTGCTATGGTTTGAAAACAGAAAAAAGTTGCAGTTTAATAATTCAGGTTTCGTTTACTGAATTTTATATTTTGTGCTTTTTGTTGGAACAAAATATAGCAAACAAATCTGAATTTTATTTAAAATAGAGAGTGCTCTACATCATTACAAATGGGTTGCCTTTTAAAGACAAAATACAAGCGGTTAAACACCAAGAGTTGCACCTCTTCACACTTAACTTATCTTAACACTCTAATCTTATCTACTACACAATTACTAGACACAAATACATGTAAATACATAAATAATACTTGATTACTTCTAACATTCTCCCCTTAATCAAGACTTCTTTCACAATAATGCTGGCTCTTCTTCTTCAAATGAAAGGTTGACTTCATCCTTGTCTTGACTCGATTTAGAACACTTAGATGCATAGTGTCCATAATCATTGCAATTAAAACATTTTACCTTACTCTTGTCACGATCCTTTTTCTTCTTCTTTAATGCCTCTTGTCCCTTAGCAAGTAAAAGATGTGATCTTGTATCATGTTCATTCACTACGTTCCTCATAACTCTTGTCCCTTATAGTTAAATTGATCCTAACGCCACACCTTATGTAAAAGAAGAGAAATTTAAATGTTAGACAAACTATTTAACTTTTCTTAAAGGAAACAATGATGTGCGTTCTTTCGAACAGAAAAGAATCAAATATAAAGTAAAAATACAAGCAAGCGAATGAGGCATAGGAAAAATGAGTCTCTTATCACACTCTCAATGAGCCACATCCAATGCGAACCACAGCTGACTGCCTGACTCGCACTTGTAAGTCTGTTTCCATTAACACATAAAATGTACTTGTCTTATTGCATTAATTAAAATTTACTTTTAATCTCCGTATGAAGACAGCAATCTAAGTTTTCCAATATAAAAAATCAAGACAAACTTGGTTTAACTACATGGCTAGATCATGGTAGCTGAATTAATGCATCAACCGAATTACGGTCAAATCAGTGTAATCGATCAATACAATTTTGTTTTAATATCATTAGATAGAAACGTAAAAGAAAGACTCGTATGTACAATTTGATTAAGCAAACACTTTTGATTTAATATAAACTATAAAAATATCTCCATCAAATAAAATAGACGGTAGAGTGTGGGGTCAAAATGTAATTAAAAAGGATTAGGATACTAAATAATTTTATTAAATATGTTTAAAAGGGTAATATCTATCCTATATATAAAGCGGGAAGGGGTGAATTAACGAAGCCACAATTCACCTTCCCATATTATCCCTGCTTCATTTTAAACTTACATATTTGGAATGATAATTACCCACTTCATATAAACTATATCATAATTTTTTTTAATTATATGCACATATATATGTGCATAAAACAACTAGTTGAAGTTAAAGTTTGAACACAATGATATAAGTTTCACTTTAAAATACAAGCTTTAAGTTTTTTTATATTCATCACAACTTAAAAGTAACTTTTGAAACATGAACTTTTCGTACCCGGTACGCATATTTCTTTGTAAACGTTAAGTGATTCATTTCTTATCATTGAATGGTTCGTGAATCGCACATCACATTATTTTGAACTATATACCGGAGAAGTAAAAGTTACATTGGTTCATGAACCAAACTTCATAATTTTTTGAATCATATATTGGATAAGTAAAATGTCACATTGTTATGTGAAATTTCATTCAAAATATTGTAAAGTATGGTTCAAGAATCAATGTGAAGTTTTACTTCTCTGAATACATGTGAAGTATGGTTCATGAACCATACATATATATGAACTGAAACATGTATACTTTGAAGATAAATTTGTATACATGGTATGAAATTCTTGTTTACAAGTTATCACTTTTTAATTTGTGATACAAAACAAAAAATATTAATTACGAAGAACCACTCTCATAATAGGGAGTTTTTCATGACACTTCCCTTCTAATGTGATATTATAGTAAAATTAATAATTACGAAGAACCACTCATAATAGAGAGTTTTTCACGGCAACTCCCTTGTAATGTGATAGTACAGTAAACCACTTCTTTTTCTACTTCCGTTTTCAAAGCACCACCTTGACACTATTCCGTTATCAAAGCACCACCTTGAAAGTATCCCATGGAACCCTTCAATTCCATGGATCCGTGGATCCCCTCTAATCACCGTTGGATCGTAAAGTGGGATGGAAGGAGGGAGTGACACGTGGATAGACTAAATAATTTTTTATTATCTAACCAGGGGTATTATTGTCTTACTTAGCAATTAGTTCCCATCAAATCTGTAACCCATTCTGCAACCCCTCTCTCCTTTCTTTCTGATTTCTAATTTCTAATGCCAGAAATCGAATGAGAAGACAACTGTGTTTGTTTGTGTATGTGGTTTTGATCAGTGGTGGAGGAGGTGATGAAAGGCGGTGGTGGATCTATGTACTCTGTACAAGCGAAGCGGAGATGGAGGCTCGTGATGGGCGGCGGTGGTGGACC
This sequence comes from Sedum album, assembly GCA_006409495.1. NCBI lineage: Eukaryota > Viridiplantae > Streptophyta > Magnoliopsida > Saxifragales > Crassulaceae > Sedum > Sedum album. The sequence continues at coordinate 23,218 of QZGG01001931.1, read as the reverse complement.
TATGGGTTTAGGGTTCAGGTGGGAGGTGGCAGTAAGATGAGTTAGTGGGTTTGGATTGATTTTGGGGAATTTGGTAAGTGGGTTTGGATTGATTTTGATTATCATTGGAAACCTATCAACCCTCTTCGTCTGGGTATGTGTTTTGTTTGATTTTGTTGATGGGTCTGCATTTGGGGGTGTTCATATGTGTGGTTTATGCAATTTGTGAGATAGATCTTGAGTGTCAATGTTTGACTAGGTTTTTCTGTAATTAAGGTGTTTGAATTTAGATGAGGAGGTTTCATGTGGATGTTATTGTTGAGAAAGATTGTAAATTTGTTGCAAATGATTACATTTGAGTTTAATGTTGAGTTCAGGAATGGAAAGGATGAATCTTGATAGAAGAATTGGATTAGGGCTTTTGAGTTTATGTTGGCTTTTGTGTTCAACATGCGTAGCGAGATTTGTGGTTGAGAAGAACAGTTTGAGAGTTACTTCGCTGGAGAGTATAAAAGGGATTCATGATAGTGCGATTGGGAACTTTGGGATTCCGCAGTATGGTGGGAGTATGGCTGGAACGGTTGTGTATCCAAAAGAGAATAGAAAAGGGTGTAAGGAGTTTTCAGATTTTGGGATCTCGTTTCAGTCTAAGCCTGGCGCTCTTCCCACTTTTGTGTTGGTTGATAGAGGAGGTGAGTGCATTTTTGATTTCAGATTCGAGGTTTAATGGATAGGAAATTGGTATATAATTCATATTTGGGTAGTGACGATTGTGATTGGGTCTTGAGCCATGAAACTGTCGAGATTATGACGATTGTGATTGTGATTGTGTTTTGGATTTTGTTTGTTTCATTATTTTAGCTGCTAATGAAAGTTGATGGATTGACCAACGATGAAGTGAAAAGCCAATTACAGGTTTGTTGATAATATTTGGTTTTTGGATGTGTTTCAAAATACCGATTACACATGAGGAGGCCAAGTTCCACAATTCCGAGCAATGGTGATGCTCAAGGGCCTAAGTTTGTAGTCGTGGGTGGTATATGGGTACCACCACCTGAGTATGCAGCTGCAGCACCCACCACATCCTCATCAGGAGATCAAGCCAAGGGAAGCAGCGTATAGATGGGTTTGCTGATTTTTATTGTTTGATCTTTAAAAGAAAGATACAAGTTGAAGTCTAACGTTGGATGCGGTTTTTATTTAAAATGAATATTGGTTGTAGTTACTTAATTTATCCAACACTTTTTTGGTGGACTTTTGCACTCCAAACAGTACGACCTGGGATGGTGTAATATGTTATTTTCAGTACTGGTAGTATGTTGTCGGAATTGTGGCTTTCCAAATGTCAATAACCATTTCTTAGAAATCTAAAGCATTTTGTATGTGCATTTTTATGTGCATTTTGTATGTGCGTTTTTTATGTGCATTTTGTATGTGCATTTTGTATTTGCATTTCGCTATGTGCATATCGAAAGTGCATTTAGATATATGCATTTAGCTATATGCATTTTGTAAGTGCATTTTCAGTATAATTCTGATTCACACCGAAGTTAGCCACCACCAACTCTCTCGTGTTTTGTACAATCATGAAGGTTGCTTGAACTTCGTTATGTTGTGCTTATCATCGCCGATTATCTTTATTGGGCTTATCATCGTCGATTATCTATTATGTTGCGCTTATTATCGCCAAATGTTTGTGACTTTTTCATTCTTTTTTCATCAAATTTCATTTTCATACCAAACTCATCAACTCCCAAGACTTCATCTTTTTTGTAATGCATTTCAATCTCAGCCACAATCACTACAATTTTGTAAACAATTTCTTACAAGTTACGAATTTCGGTGATGATGGTAATGAGTAGGGGAGAACTTCGGTAATTTACCATTTTTCGCCGTTTGCAAACACAAAATGTAAACACAAAATGTAAATATAAAATGCAAATATAAAATGCAAATACAAAATGCAAATACAAAATGCAAATACAAAATGCAAAATACAAAATGCAAACATAAAATGCAATACAAAATGCAAACATAAAATGCAAACATAAAATGCAAAGTCGTATTGCAAAAACAAAATTCATGTTTGAAGAGAAAATACGAAAAATATAACGCGATCCAAAATAAACAACAACATACAATTACCAGTCCACTCAGTCGACATGTGTTGTAATATAAATCAGAATGAAAACATTAAATTCGAAAGTGCAAAGAGAAATACAGACAATGCAAATAAGAAATGCACATACTAAATGCACATATCGAAATGCACATAGCAAATCCACATACAAAATGCACATACAAAATAATGCCTTAAGATTCTCAAAGTAACCAGTACATATTATTCATAGTAATTAGGTGATACAAGGCAAATGCCTATAATTACACAAGACTAGAATATTAGGGGTTCGAAGTCTTGTTACAAAGTCCACAAACGATTCATCCTCCCTCGACCCCAATCTGCTCTCAAATAACCTGCCTATTCACATTCCCAAAATCACTCACTTTCCTCAAAACTCCACCTATTCCACTTTGCCCATGTCCGACTTTTGGCCGGTTAGAAGTAGGACTCGCAATCCACTTCTGCGCATCATCCCACTTAGAAGGAGCAGGCTTTGAAAATGGTGCCACAGCCCCCCTTTGAGCCGCTCTCTCACCTTTTTGAAACTCAAACAAACGGTGCCATCATTCCCGTTATCACACACCCTAGCAGAATCCTCCCTTTTACTTCTCCCAAATTTCCCCCATCAGTAGATACCCTGAATTCTCGCTCCACTTCCACAACATCCACATCTCTACAAGTATCACTCTCACCACAACCTCCTACACAATATCAAGTCAACTTCAAAAACCATTGTAAAAATTGCTTCTTTTACACAAAAATGAAATTACAAACCATTTTCAACTTCTGACCCGCTCCTCCTCTTCTCCACCCCATCAACAAAGATCTCAACTTCATCGGCAATAGCCCTCCCATCTACACTCCATAAAAATACCCAAATCAAAACAAACCCTAAAACCCCTAATCTGAAATGAAACCCTAAATGCAATTAAATCAACCAACTAAGTACTAACCTGAGGCTTCTCCCGCATCCTCTCGTACTCCATTTCCGCTACCAAGCTCCCTATCCCACTCTTAAATTCTCAATTTCAAAGCTCAATAATTCGACATCTGCAATTTACTTCACTCTTCCAATCCCCAAAATTCAACCCTAACCCTAATTCCACCCTCAAATCAGAATAATTCGATTCATCCACCAAACCAAAATCAACTAGATCTGAGACTTGAGCGGCGTACCTTGAGAGCGGATGTAGATGGAAGAAAGCGAGGGGTATCAGCGAAGCGAGGAAGCGGACGGAGGGAATCGGAGGATGGAAGATGAGCGGCGTAATCCAACCGACTCCGAATCCAACCCACTCTTCCTCGACCTCGTTCCCTAGGATGCACATCCCAAGGGCCACTCCGAATCCAACCCACTCCGAATCCAACACACTCTTCCTCGACCTCCGAATCTAACCCACATCTCAAGGGCCGTTGACAACGACGTAATCAACCAGATCTGAGGCGTCGGAGAAGTCATCATCACCGTAATCAACGGAGAAGCGGGGAAGGAGGAGTCCAGCGTCGGAGAAGTCGACAACGAGGAGTGAGAGCTTTGACGGAGGTGAGTCGGTCGTCAATCGCCGCAGAGGAGTGAGAGCTTTGAAAAATGGGTTTTGAATTAGAGATAGGTGTGCGTTGTAAGTCTGATGGGTTTATAAAATGACAAATATACCCTTATAGACACAAACAAACCTAACTAGTCATCAAATCAAACCAAACTAAATTTTCTCTCACCCAACCACGTGTCTATCTCTCATTGAATATATTAGGAGATGAACGGTGATTAAGGGGGATCCATGGATCCATGAAATCTGACAGTTCCACCGGATACTTCCCCTATATATGAACTGAAACATGTATACTTTGAAGATAAATTTGTATACATGGTATGAAATTCTTGTTTACAAGTTATCACTTTTTAATTTGTGATACAAAATAAAAAATATTAATTACGAAGAACCACTCTAATAATAGGGAGTTTTTCACGACACTTCCCTTATAATGTGATATTATAGTAAAATCAATAATTACGAAGAACCACTCTCATAATAGAGAGTTTTTCACGGCAATTCCCTTGTAATGTGATAGTACAGTAAACCACTTCTTTTTCTACTTCCGTTATCAAAGCACCACATTGACACTATTCCGTAAAATATTCCGTTAAATAAATTAAAATTTGAAAATAATAATACTATTTTTATTATAACATGTTGGAAAATGGTTAAAGAAAATGTTTTAAATAAAATATTTATTGGTAATAATCATGCATGATGGTTTTAAATAGATTTTATGTCATGAGTGGTTACCAATAATATTTTTATTTAAGGAGGATGACTCCTACTATTTTGAAATATAGAAGATAGAAAATATGAAGAAAAACATAAATCCTCCATAGTTTTGACTAAGTTTTGGTGTCGGTGATAGTGGAAGAAGTATTTCATTCACCTTTTTCACAACGGGTGCATGTGAGTGAAGGTTGGACTGTTGTATCCTGGGAGACAAATTACCTAGACGAAACCCAGCACCGAGTGGGAGGGCAATATTGTTTTAAAGAAAGCGCCGAGCGTGCCTCAGTCACATACGGTTTCATATCTGTAACTTTGTTCTTCATTGTTTTACTAATTTCCTTTCTTATATGTTGTTCAGTAATTTCACTACCTACATTTTCTTGTCTATTTTACTAATTATTCTAACAATTTTAAAATAATATTTGACCATGTATAGACAGGTACATTACATCTTGTGTAACATGGAGATTTGAAATTACGAATTGCCGAAACAAACATCTGTTTTGAAAGGAAAGACTGCATGGTTGCAGTGATGCTGGATCACAAACGATGGTCTTTGGGAGCATGCTGAATTTGGATAAAGAAAAAAAAATAATGGCCACTTGAAAGTTTATTACTAGTGGTTTTTTAAATTATTTTCATTACTATTTTAATATTGAATGCTTACGTTGTGCCTTGGGTGTTACTAATTATTTGATGTTTTTTTAAGGCATGATGAATATTGATTCATTGGATAAAGAAAAATAAGAAGACTTGAATGCTCTTTTAGAGGTTATAATTTTCTTTATTGACAATTAATTTTATCAATTAATATGATAGTTACATGACATGATGAATCATGTTGGTTGATAACGTAAAAATCTGTGTACAGTGACGACCATTTTTGGTAACGGTTTAATATATCTCTTGTTATTATTATCTTTTGCTTACAACGTTATTGAGTTAAAGATGGTCTTCATGGCAGCTAGCTTTTATTTGATAATCAGTTCTAACACGTTGACTATGAAAACAAGCTGTGAGATGAAACGTACTGATTCTAGACAGCCCAAAAGCTCCTTCACCTTAAGTAGGTCACTTTACTCGAGTATGAACAGAACTGAGTGTGTGGGTCGTCCGAAAGTTGAAGTCAGTGACCTCAGCCATCTGTATCTGTATGGCAGCGATCACAGCGGCTCCGGTTTAACCGAGTCTTAGATCAAAGAGGTGGAGGAAATGGTGTAGATTGGCCGTTCTTCCTCGGTGCGAGAAGCTGTGACTTATTCGGACAGACGTGAAGGCTGCCCGGAGTCGATTACGGTTCATTTAGTAGTGTGGGTGTGTATTCCGAATCAGTAACTGCTCGACTAGAAGTTGAGGGCTGTTAATAGCAAAGTTGTCTTGTGGCAGAAATGAGTATTCCCTGGCAAGCATAAAGATGTTTCCGCCTTTGTTGACGGTGTTTTGCTGTATTTTGATGACTTCAGAGTGTGCATGTTGGCCCTCAGGGTTAAGAGTTGCTTTGAGTTTGTTTGCAGCTTACATGTACTCTCTAATCATGCTCTGAACCATGGCCAGAGGCTCATGTCTGCAGCATTATTAGGAAACTCGTGGTGTGCCACAACACATGTGCAGCATGGGGTAGCTCAATCCCTAGTCATATGTTGCAGTTTGCATATGTGAGGGGGAGCTGGGAAATTGGTGGATAAAGGACTGAATCCATCTCTGAGTGTACTGGCTATAACACTGGACGAGAAACAAATAAAGCAAACGTGGGCCACCTGGGAATGCATGGGTGCAGACATATGGTCTAACATATACTTGAGGAAGCAGAAGAATAAGCCTTGTTGTGTCTCCCTTGACAGTTCCTGCAATGTTGGGCTACTATTAACTAGTAAGGATTACATCAGAAAAAATGACATGAGGCGATGTGGCTTTGATACACACATGAGATATGTGACAGTTGGTTCTGGCGTGGGAAATGGTCAACTGGGCATTTTATAAACCCAGTTGCTACAGGTTCACATAGATTATGCAGACGTTTAATTGGAAATTATTTCAGTTAACTGGTTTGTGGATTCTCCTCAAACAGATTGATCACCCTTTTGGTCATGCTGCTGTGTGTTCTCCGCATTGGCAGAAGGCCTTGAGTTAGGCCAGATGTCTTTGTCGAACTTTCGAAGGCTGCACGTCATGCCAGTGCTATCATGCTGACGCTGAAGTTGCAACATGAAAACCCATTTTACTAATCTGTCGGATAGGGAGGCAGTTGAGATGCGGATGTGGGCACGTGAGGATTTTCTGAACCTAACTCTTCGTCTGGTGAGACTACACAAGTATGAAGCTCGATGAGCAATTGAATTGTACTTGGTCAGTAGAAGCTAATCAGCAAACAGGCCTGGGAGTTGGGACCTGGAAGGCACAAAACTTGCAACAAAGTTGAAGTGAGTGCAGTGCTTTGAATTGATCAAGTGTTTGCTGTTGTGAGCTTCTTCTTGCATAAATATGCAGAGTGGTCCACCTAATTGGGATCATGGTGAAGCTTTGCTTTGGATCATAGTGGTCCCCTGATTTGTGAAATTTTATCACAAAGAAAAGGATGCAGAAAGCTTTACAGCTTGAAAATACAGTTGAACTAATTGACTTTGTAAACGTTAGTTTTATCAAATGTGGTGTGTTGACTGTGTTCAACCAATGGTAAGCCAACTGTGTGAGTTGGTGTAGGCTGAGTTGTGGTTGTGGCTGCAATTAATTGTAAATGTGGTCAGAAAATTAGAGTGTTTAAATTTGAAATTCTAATTGACCTTGTATTTAAGTCTCAAAATATCGAGGTAAGTCTCGATCATGAAGCCACTATTGGGCTGATGTGGTGAGATACATCTCTAAGAACGAGAGTTGTCGGAAAAAAAAGGAAGTCATAGGTTAATCAGTTGAGCTATGATTGTCTTCGCTTGAATCCTAATGCTATGAAATGGCAGTGGATGATTGGATACTCGAAATGTGAGATGGATGTTGGGCAATGATGTCTTGAGGTAGAGTTGTTGCGTTGAATACTAACAATTTCCTTTGGTTGGTAAGGTTGGTCTTGAAGCTGATCTTTGTAAGGCTGGATGGAAGTGCCATGTGCTCCCCTGGATTCTCTTGTGAATCTGCCAGCCAATTCAACTTTACTAACATCTGATGATTGGCTGATAAACATGACTGAGTTTGTTCAGTAGTTTTCACCGAGCCAAATTTGTGGCTTGAGATGAGATGCCCGGCTAAAGTAGTTTTCACTGTTGCTTCCAATGAAATGCATGGATGGTGGACTGTGTGCAAAGTTCAGATTTCTAAACTGATGATTGCACCAATGGTTGTAAAATGTGAATATAGGTGGTGTCCTTGAGTTTCAGTGTGAAGCAAAAGTACTGGAGACTAAATTTTTATATTATCACAAATTAAAACTCGAACAAGGTCTCTTGAGAGGATTAAAGTTGTCTGGGACGACATGATTTCATGCCGATGAGTATCTCTCGAGCTGATTATTCATTGATGTCCTGCATCAAAGTAGCACGAGATGAATGTTTCTGTGCCTAAGTTGTTGATAAGCGTGTCCAGTAAAATAACTTATTGTTCAACAAAGCTATGTTGAATTTAATGGACGAGACTTTGATCTAGCCGCTGGATTTAAGTGACAATTGAAGCTTATTGGGCACATAAAAGAAGGATGCATATAATTTTGGACATTATATTGTTGATCAGTGTGCGATAGCATCAATTGATGCGCCTAAGTTGAAAGCACAAGATATTGATTGATAGTCAGTGATAAAATTCATAGTTAATTATGAGATTTAATTTCATGTCAATGAATTATAATACAATTGTTTGTGATTTGTGAGTGTCACAAATACTATTAACTTGGTTCGTTTGAGAGCGGTGTGCAAGTTGGGAATAAAAATCAACTTGATGAAATAAAATCAAGAGTTGACATGAAGAGGAATACAGATAACTAACTGATGCTTTTAAGCACAATATGTTATTGGAAAGAAGAGTCATATAAATTAAGAGTCACGTCTTAAAAATGATAAAGAACGTGACATTTCTTAGTTTATGATGATCATGAATGTGAGGATATCGTTAAGTTAGCTAGTTACATTTGAATATGTTTCTAGTAAAGATGAAATGTCTCCTCATAAATAAATACTGAATTTGAATAATACTTTCAAATGTGGAGGTTAGAGATATCAAACTCATTATTGATTTTTGATAAGAATATAAAAATCAATGGATGTGACACATGTATGTACAAGATCACACTAATGACATGCTATTGAATGCATGTTTATGTGAAATATGGATTAAGACTTGCAAATGTGATTTGTGAATATGAAGAGTCTTGTGTCATGTCGATCACATCATATTGATGATAAGTTGTAAACGATACATATCTATGAAGTTATGAAAGTTCTCTCAAGAGTGGAATATGGAAAAGTGATTAGTGTTTCAAGGTACTTAAGTTACACGAACAAATAAGTATACTTGTAAGTAGTACAAGTAATTCATGACTACAACATGAAAAGGTTTTGGAGATATTGTCTATCTCAAATTCACTTTCGATTAGAGTCTTCACTTTGAGAGATAATGGTGTGTCCAAAATCCTCTAGACTGATTATGTCAAGTCAACAGTCATTTGAGAATGAGTTTGAAAAAATCTAGATGGTATGAGAGTATTTCAAATTGGACAAATCATGTGCTGAAAATTGATATATATTGAGATAATCAGTTCATGATTGTTTACAACATAAATATTGATTGTAAGTCTAGACAAATATGTCAATGACACAATATCATCATACAACTTCTATTTGGAGTCATTTATATTGACTATGTAAGGTTCAATGATATTAAAACGGATCCGTTAACTTGAATGTTAAAATATAACCTTTGTAGAGAAGTTAAAGGAATGAGCTCAAACGAAAGCCCTTTAGAAATAAAGCCGAGGCAACGGAAAACCCAACCATGATGACTGGAGATCCCAAGAACTTGGTTCAATGGGACAACCTAATTGCTAAGACGGAGTGTGGTCACTGTGGTCACTCATGAGTGGTTACCAATAATATTTTTATATTTAAGGAGGATGACTCCTACTATTTTGAAATATAGAAGATAGAAAATATGAAGAAAAACATAAATCCTCCATAGTTTTGACTAAGTTTTGGTGTCAGTGATAGTGGAAGAAGTCTTTCATTCGCCTTTTCCACACCGGGTGCATGTGAGTGAAGGTTGGTCAGTTGTATCCTGGGAGACAAATTGCCTAGAGGAAACCCAGCACCGAGTGGAAGGGCAATATTGTTTTAAGGAAAGCGCCAAGCGTGCCTCAGTCACATACGGTTTTGTATGTGTAACTTTGTTCTTCATTGTTTTACTAATTTCCTTTCTTATATGTTTTTCAGTAATTTCACTACCTGCATTTTCCTGTCTATTTTACTAATTATTCTAACATAATACACTACCAGTTTTGTTCACCTCACCTGAGGAAAGCACAGTCAAATGTGCGCTTTTTTCAAATTCAAATTATCTATACTATATATAAAACGGGAATGGGTGAATTGACGGTTTCTTTTGAAGCCACAATTCACATTCCCAAATTACCCCTACTACACTCTATTTACATATTTGAAATAATAATTACACACTTATTATAAACTACATTGTAAAAAATATTATGTGCACATATTAATGTGCATAAAACTAGTAGTAATATTTGAATGGAATAGTGAAACTGTGAAAAATAACTGATTCATGGAATCGTGGGATGTCAGTAGACCATAACTGAATATATCTTTTAAATTTTTTTAAATTTTTTAAAATTGTTGATTTACGTTAATACCCTTATGGGGATTAAATTGCCGAAACACAAATAAATAGAACTGTAGGATTAAATAATGGACAATACAGATTTATTTATAGTTTGTATAAAAACTGTTTGTTAATAGTTGATCCATCACCTAGATTAAATTAGCATTTATTTAAATTTGATGACTGTATTTTTAAAAATCATGGGCAGTTAGATTTGATGGATCTTACTTTGAAATATATTGAAAATTCTTTTGAAATTATATTTGAGAGTGTAATTTTGAAATTAAAATGACTTGAATACACGGGTTCAGATCTGGTGCAGCCTACAGCCAATTGCAGCGGATTGAAAACGACGTAGTTTTGTTTAAATGATTATAAAATTGTGTCGTTTTTCTAAAACCCAAATTAAAAATAATGAACCTGTCATAAAATTACGTAGTTTTACATCTGCATTAAGCTTTACGCAGCATAGGATCTTATTCCTGAATACACACCATTTCTCTAAGGATTTTGCCAAAACTACCCCCTCAATAGTTCAATTTAAACAAAATCACTCCAACTTTTTTTGATACAAATCATGACACCAAGTTGCCGGTTCCGACGTCGCATACCGGACAATTAGCCGTTGATTTAGTTGACTATGAATAACCAAGTTTTCATACAAACAAACTAATACAATAAAATTATTAACCTAAAACACAATGAATTAAAAGATTAATAAAGATCAATTTTCAGATTTTTTTTGATTTGCTGAGTTTGTAGAGATGGATTTGGATAATCCAAGCTCCAATTAAATAAGAATGAAGTCAGATAAAGTTTAATGATTTTTGTGTTATTATACTCAACTATGTCAACGACTAATTTTTCGGTAAGAGACGTCGGAACCAGCGATGGTGTGTTATGATTTAACGATTTCTGAGGGGTTTTTTTATAAAAAGAAAATGAAAGGGCGGGTTCGTTAAAATTGAGTTATTGAGAGGGCGGGTCTCAGAAGAAAAAAAAAACTTTTTCAAAACATGCATTTCAAAGCTGATTGCACTGAACTGTTTTGCATACTAGAATTAAATTAATCCTAACACTACGCCTTGTTGAAAGAGAAATTTAAATGTTAGAGATGCTATTTAATTTTCTTAAAAAGAAACGATGATGTGTATCCTTTCGAGCTAAAAGAATCAAATATAAGTACGCGAATGAGGCATGAGAAAAACCAGTCTCTTAGCACTCTAGATAGGTGTTGACAATCGGCCTAGTCGGGCTTACCCTAACCTTCAAAGGGTATGTTGGGTCGGATAGGGATATTTATCAATTTTAGGAACCCTTTTGAATAGTAGCCGATTGTGCCATGTCAGGCTATGAGGTATTCGACAGCCCACGGGTAATGAAAGGGCAGGGTCTAACTAGGGCTCTCCAGGCCGGATCAGATTCATCTATAATATACAGGGTCGGGCACAGTGGCTGGTCCAGCCCATTACATTTGACTACATTTAAAAAACAGGTGGACAGCAGGGTTCGAATCTTGATACTGCAGGGTATAAATCTAGATTTTGACCACTACGCTACAAAATTTAGCTAGGTCTCATCTTAAATTTACATGGATATATCAGACCCCTCTAGCCCCCTTGGATCCGCCTCTGGTCGGTTGTGATCTTAAAAAAATGATTCAAACTATTAAATATTTTATAAATTGTAATGCATAAATTACGTTTATTTTGCAATAAAATATTCATGCATTCACAAACAAAATGATATGTTTTGTGTTTTGCTAGTTAAGATAAAGAACAATTTTGTGCAAAAATCATGTTGATTCTAAATGCAATTAAACAATACAACTAACAAAAAATAACTCTGCTGAAATTGAAGCTAGCATTTCAATGCTAACAAAACACTTCAACTAACAAAAATTGAATCCAACAAAAAAGTAAAGTTCCCAAAATATTGCAGTAATCCTGGTGATTCCAAAAGTAATCTGAAACTTAATCTACACTACGCCCGAAAATGGCTTAAGGGACAAATTTTTAAGTAGTCACGTTATATTTAGTCGCGTAAGATACCTTATATGACTAACCTAATTAGTTAGTCACATGTATTATCTTATGCGACTACGCTGTTGCGACTGCCCAAGGCGAGTCACTTAATAGTACTTATGCGACTAATTTAATTGTGACTTACCAAACTAAGTCACATAAGGGTCCTTATGCGACAAGATTTCGGGTGACTTACCAAAGCAAGTCCCGTAATGGTTATTTTGAAAATTCAACAGACTAATTGTTGCACAACTGACAGGATAATGAATTTCGTACGACACATTTATTGGTTTTCAACAACCAGATTGCCCTCCTGTGACTTATTTAGACAAAGTTAGTCGCGTAAAAGTTTTTTTAGATCTCAGGTGCACGGGGTTGCTGGGAACACGGAGCTTTTACGAATAAATACTTCCCATCTCACCACTCCGGCGATTTTTCAGTTTGTAAGAAGATTGATGCCTTAGACATCATCTAAACTAGGAAGGAGGTGGTGCAAACACCAAATTAAAAGGTAAGACACATATAGGAACGGTTTTTTACATATGAGATTTTCATTTCCTTTGTGTTTAAGTGCAAAACGCGTGTGATTGATAAAGTACTGATTGTTAAAGTACTGATTCGTGTGTATTTGATAATATATTACACACCATATTTCGTTGGAAAGATGGGAGACAAGGTACTTGGTGGGCATTAGAAGTTTCATAGAGTTTGTGAGGCTTAATTCGTTCGAGGACACTCACTTATGTCCTTGCAAGCAATGTAGATTGTGCAATGCAAGAGTGACGTTAGATCAAATGTACATTCATTTGAATGAATATAGTATAATGCATGATTATACTACATGGAGGTTATTTATATATGTTGATGTTGTTTATAGTATAATGCATCTTTGACGATTTTGATATGAATTTTTCAAAGAATTTAATAAAGACATTTATGTTATTTATATATGTTGATGTTGTTTATATACAATACTTGTATGTATTGTTATATAACATGGAGGTTACAACATGTGCAGTTTATCTTGTAAGAAAACTGGTTACTTTTTGCGACAAACATTGAGTAAGTTAGTCACATAAGATCTCTGAAAAATTTAAGCGGGATTTGAAACTTCAAGCGGGATTTTAAAACTTGGGTGGGAATTAAAATTTCACATTACATATCCGAGGAAAAACCAATTGCAACCCCTAAACCTAATTTCACTATCTCTCAAACTCCATTCACTCTCATATTTGATACTTTCTTTGTGGTGGTGGTAAGTGGCTATGGTGGAGGAGGAGGTTACGGCGGTGGAGGTGGTGGTTATGGAGGACGTAGTGGAGGTGGAAGAGGTGGTTGTGGATATGGTGGAGGAGGTGGTGGATGCTACTCATGTGGTGAGAGTGGGCATATGGCTCGTGACTGCCCCTCTGGAGGAAACGGTGGTGGTGGAGGAAGATACGGAGGTGGTGGTGGTGGAGGAGGTGGTGGCGGTGGAAGCTGCTACAACTGTGGAGAATCTGGTCGTTAAAGCTTCAATCTTTGCTATCAGATTGAAGGTTAAAAACTATGTTACTATTCCGCAAGTTTTTGTTCTACAAGTGGTTTTTGGGTTTGATGATCTACTGAGCTTAGATCTTAGTGTTTCGATATTGTGTTCTTTTGTGATGATTATGGTTTAAGAATCATACTTCATATGGTGTTTGGATTATGCTTGCTATGGCCGGCTTTTAGGTTGTCCTTTTGCTCCGGCTTAAGAGATGGTGAAATGGTGAAAGATCAAAGCGCAAAGATCAGCTCCCTTCCATCTGCCCTTGTATCCCTCTCCTGGCCAGATCTGCACTACCAAAATCATTGTAGTTTTCTTGTTCTTAATGTACAACTTTCTTATGATTAGTGTATTGTTTTGAGCCTTTGAAGTTTGATGTGTATTTGTTGAACTTGGGTTGAGACTTGTATTTGCAACTTGGAAATGAAATGTGTATTGTTCATTAGATTTTGGCTAATGTTTTGTAAGTTTCATTGTCCGGTTTGACTACCATATTGTGACGTTCGTAGTCACAATACAAAGTAAATGCGACACCAAATTTCCTATTTTCAAGTCACGCTTCATACTTTCTGCGACAAACAAAAACTCGTGGATCGCCTTACATGACTCGTACTTATGCGACATCTTTATTTTTTGTAGCAAAATAGGGATAATATAAGCGACTAACTTACTTTGAGTTAGTCATGTAAAAGTTATGCGACAGGGTTTACGCGACTTACCTTATGTGACTTACGGCAAGTCACAGAAGTCATGGTGTGACTAATACCATAGTTACGCGACTCTTTAGGTAGTGTCGCGTAAGGGTGTTTTCTGGCGTAGTGCTATATAAAAGAACATATAAACTGAGAAGTTGGTAAAAGCGATTGAAAAGGTCACGATGAATGATACAAACTGGATGGTTCGTATCGAACAACAAGAACAGTGAAGGAGATGAGAGATCAGATGATGAAAGGGATGAGAACGAGACAGAGCAGGGGAAGGAGTTGAGAAGTTGAGATGAAGAAATTAGGGTTTTTACTCATTGCTTTCCTTACAATTGTAATCTGGCTTTTATAAGCCTTACAAGAAATCTAAATTATTTAAAATTATAATACAACCCTCGTAGTGATGCATAATCCATTCTCTCGTAGTTTATGCACGTATCATTCCTCCGCCCTTAAAAATGACCTTGTCCTCAAGGCCAGCAATGTTTAAATGTATTGCACTCAAGCTCAGCAATGTCTAATTGTCTTGAAAGTGGGTCTTGAGAGCAAAACATCAAAAAATAGATTTGGCCGCTTTCAAACTCAATGAAACACTAGGAACTGAAAGAAATTCCAGATGCTGATAGCACCTTGAAACCTGGCTCTCAAACTATACTTCTCCTTGCCATCCATTCTCTATGATTCTTACCAAGAAACATACCTTGAATTGAATTATGTGTCCAATAAAATGCTTAGTAGTGTTGTCAACTTTCATCCCCTACAAACGTCTGACATACTTGCTCATTAAATTCACATTCAAAAGTTGATTGAGAACTCCGATGCCAACAGGTACAAATATTTGCTGCTCAAAATAGTAATCCAGGGCTGTGGTGAATTTGCTAGTTATTTCCCATATAATGAGTGCACATAAAGGCTTTAAACCTTCTAGCAGGCATGCTGTCCAAACTGCCGCTTCAGGTGGGAAGACATTGCATAAAGATTCAGAACATAGTCCTACCTTATGGTCAAGATTGCTGTTAACCCCAATCTCCAGACAATCAAAAAGAAATATATCAACTTCCAATGACACCAAACACACTTGATATAGCAACAACCAAAATATGGAAGAATCCCTTAGAAAATTAAGTTCCCCAACTGAACAGGTTGTCAACAAGTTGATTGCAAGATGATTTAGCCTTAGCGAAAGCAACGTAAAAGCTCCCTTAACCAGATTCGGATACAATTTACTTTGGTAACGATGCACTGCAAATAAGTCCAAGTAAGATAGCACGGATGAAGAATAACAATTGACTTTCCAAAAGGCTTCAGGAATATAATACAATAGTAGCGCCACTTGCTTAAACATTATTCTCGAAATTATATCCGAGAACCACTCTTTTACCACCATACAAACATCTAGCAATATAAAGAAATCCATCCATAATGAACCATCAATCTGCGAAATCTCCTTTTCATAATATGTTTCAAAATCTCTGTCATATGTGATGTCAAAATTTAAACGGGACTCAGACCTGAATGCAACTTGTGCCTTCAGAGTAGCTTGTATGCAGAATTTCCGCAGTCCAATAACCGTATCCCATATAATGGTGCTTGAATATGTGAAAGTTGAGCAACATGTAGACGTAATATAAGCTTCGCAGTAGCTGGGTCTATACTGAGAAATAAATACCCTCGACTGTGAGTGACAAATGAATCGCCCTTTTAGCTTTTTAAAGGTAGGGATGATGTGTAACCAACCTGCAAAACTCTCCAAGATATATTGAATGTAGACGGGATTTCGCTTTTTATCGATCAGTTATGAAACTCTAAAGACACTTCTTTTAAAATAAGGATCATCACTGTGCCAACTTCCAAGAAGCCAATCTGTGCCATTATAGCATTCCATCCTGAATTTCATTGTTAGCTCATGATGATTTACCACATGATTGCACTCAACTATCTGATACTTACCTTCATTATTATTTACGAAAACAACGCATCCACATAGCCCTGAGATCTTGCGATATACATAATCATGCTGATATTTGTAAGAATCCTCTCGATTCAAACCATTTTCCCATTAAAATAAATCCATCAGTGCTGTTACTATTTTGATAGCAATCAAGCATACAAAAATAGTCGGATCTGAATGACATATTTTCTTGAGTTGAATATAGCCATAAATTGTACTTCGAAGTTATCATGCCCAAAGAAATGCCACCACCAGCATCTTCCCTAGTTATAATCTTATAACCAAACACTTGTAGAGATCTAAACAATCATCCGGGGGTTTGGCAGGGAGCATATGAGAACTATGTTTCATTGATGCATTTTGTCGATCATCTAGTGAGCAACACATCATACTTGTCTTAAAAATATAATTGGCAAAGACCAACTTGGATTCTATCAGACTATTCATACCATCAGTAATCATAGATGAAACATCAATCGAAAACATTGAAAACATTACCTCTGGCTATAGATTTACATCCTTGGATGTCACAAGTTTTCCAAGAATCTCATTTGAAACTTCTTCATCATTTGAACTGTCCTCAGTAATCACGGCAACTTCAACAGTTGATTCATTGTGCAACTCTAGAGAAAGGTCGGGCTTCATTTGTTGGTCATTAATGGAATCTATAAACGCCTCCTCTGCTATATTTATTTCAAGCTCACGCAGACATGCTTTAATATCTTGAATCCCCTTTCCATAATCTTCAAGTAGGTTAGACAATGTCATTGTACCCTGGCGCAACTCTTCTAAGGCAGTAGTCATTTCTTTATACAAAGTTGATTTTTGGAACCTCTTTTTCAGATCTATGACAAACGATTCCCAAGTAACTTTTTGAAAACTCCATCTTGCGTGCCAGTTCCATTCTCGATACCACTGTAAAGCTTCACTAACTAGATAAACTTCACCAACTCTTAATTTTTGTTCTGGCGTGGTTTGATATCGATAAAAGAAACACTCCACATGATAAATCCACCACTCCACGTATTCACCAGAAAAATAAGGAATCTCAGTGCGTAAGTAGAAATTTCCGAACGGGCTGTCGTAGGTTGCCATGTCGAGCTCTCAATGAAAGCACCAATGATACAAACTGGATGGTTCGTATCGAACAACAAGAACAGTGAAGGAGATGAGAGATCAGATGATGAAAGGGATGAGAACGAGACAGAGCAGGGGAAGGAGTTGAGAAGTTGAGATGAAGAAATTAGGGTTTTTACTCATTGCTTTCCTTACAATTGTAATCTGGCTTTTATAAGCCTTACAAGAAATCTAAATTATTTATAATTATAATACAACCCTCGTAGTGATGCATAATCCATTCTCTCGTAGTTTATGCACGTATCAATGAAACATATCAAACTAAACATTAATCTGATTCTTCATTTCATGCCTGACACATTGGCATGAGTTTCAAGTTCTCTCCAACTAGTTCTACTTGTGGATGACTACCATGATCTTCAATATCGTTCATCCAATAAGATCTGAATGCCCTCACGTTCATCAATTCTTTTAAAACATATTCTTCTTTACTAGCGTTTTGTTTTCTTTGATTCGCTAGTGACTACTTTTTGAGACAAACTAGAGCTTTTATAGTATTTGGACACAACGCTGCCCTTTTTTCACTTACAAATCTGCTTCCAGCTCTGGGCCATTGTCGATGGTGGAATTGATAGCAAATCTCTTGCTAATATGCCGAGATTAGGACAAGGATTAATGGACTTTCCGCCATCCTAATAGGTTGAAGGTTTTGTCATCCTTCATCTCCATGGTTGCTAAATCAAAATATACATGCAAATAAGAGGTATTTAAAGATGAATTAGTAGAAATTCTAGCCCTTTTTGCCCTCGCCAACCTGAAATTATGAGCCAAAGGAATTGACATTAAAGATCATCATCTAATGTCATTGAAGAATCAACATGATTAAATGTAGAAGAAATAACAAGAATCACTCTTCTCTTATAAAATCAGAGGTATTATACAAACATGTTACAATAATATTGATTCTACGCTCCACTTCATCATCCCCTTTACTATAAATTTTCAGCCAATCTTCAATTGAAAATAATTTAAATCTTTGGTTCGTAATCATAGCAAGGTAAAACACCATAGAAAATATTTACCAATACTTGTCATATTTTGATTTCAGCGGACTCAAAGCATCACTAAATATAATATAATCCGAATATGTCATAAAACTTTGATATATATCAACTAAACATAGTATAACCCTGCAAGGAGTTGGAATATACACACCGCAACAGATTTTAGTGAAAGAGTTAAAAAGAGAAAGAAAATCGCATACCAAATTAACCATCCGATCATTTTCACTAAGAATTTCTAAATTAACATGTCTAGATTCATGCACAATAAGGACATATCCATGCAATGCGGTTTCATACTTAGGTGCAGTAACAAGCATTCGCCCATATTTCATATCTTTTATCAATGTTTTTTCCCAAATACTAAATATTTACATGCATTCGCCCATATTTCATGTCTTTTATTGCTTGGATCATATTTTGAATGATGAAAGAAATTTTTCAAATGATACAGACAACATAGCCAACCCATCTTGCACAATTATGTTCAATATGTGAGAACAACAGATTACATGAAACAATTACTTAGAGACATCAGACAATATCAAGTAAGTAGGCAGCAAGTTCACTAGTGAATCAATATTTGATGCATCGTCAAGTTTAATGGAAAATATTTTATCATGAGTGTGACATGCATTTAATTCTTCATTAATATGTTGTGCAAAAATGTCGACACTATGTGGATACTCTATTATCTTAAAGGATAAAATACTTTTAATTAAAGACCAATCAGAAAACCAAACATCACTAGTTAAATATATTTTCCATCTAAATCATTGGAAAATTGTAACTTAATTTTGTTGGCCATAAACATTTTCACAACATCTTTTTTATATGTTGAGGCAGAAAACCATCAAATTTAGGTTGAAAAGACCTTTCAATTATTCCACAAAACCATGTTTTTCAATAATGGTAATGGGCAGTTCAACTGTAACAATGAAATTCACAATTTCTTTTCTTGCAACGGATTTACAAAACTTAAAATCACTCAAATTTCCCGAGGCATTAATCCCTACATTTGAACTTCTAACATCATTATTACGAACCTTAAAAGTTTTATGTAGTTTCATGTGCCTCAATAAATAATAAACTGTTCCATTATTTGATTTATTTCCACCCCTAGCCCACAAGTCACTGCATATAACACACTTGGCTTTCAACTCATAACATCACTTTTTATTTCTTCAATTTTTTCAAAATAATTCCAAACTTTTGATGTTTTCTGTGAACAAATATATTTTGAGACTCAATAACAATAGATTCAACATTATTTTGAGAAGACATGTTAATTAGGGAATCACCAACACTATTTTGAGAATCCATTCAATAATTACCTAATTCAAAACAACCAAAACAAGCAAAAGCAATACCAACTAGTGAAATCAAAAAAAGCATCATCAAATAAAATCATCAAGTAGACAAAGCACACAAGCATCAATAAAGGAAAAACAATCAAAAAGTTAAATCCTCACATGCAATTTTTGGATAGCTGCTAAAGGTAAAAGCCTTACATGCAATTTTTGGACCTGTTGAAGCAGATGTGTTCTCTCTTATCTCAAAATGTGAAGCTGCCAAAGATGCGCGGGACATCCTTCAGACTACATAAAGGTACAAAACGAGTGAGGAAAACTCGACTACTACCTTCCCCAGTTTGAGAAAGTTAATGCAACAAAAAGTTGATGGGAACACATAAGTGCTATGAATATGAGATGAAAGTTAATGCATGAGCAAAGAAAGAGAAGAAGTCCATGTAGAATGAAGGCGATGAGGAGGTAGCCACACGTAAGAAAACGAGGTAGAAGCTGAAGGTCATGTGGCTAAGACATGTGTTATAGAGAATCTTGAAATAGAGCTTAAGCGTCTCAACAAGTTCATCAACAAGATGAATCCATGATCAAATCGACTAGATGTTGTTAAGGTAGCCAGACATTAGAAAAAGAGGTAGATGAAGTTCAAATTGCGAAATACAAAGCACAGGAGTTCTCATCTTATAGGATATTGCAATGTTGAATTGGCAGTGATTGTTGATAAAAATAGTACTTATAATGGATGTGTATTGTTAGGAAACTCACTGACTACTTTTGAAGCTGAATTTATAGCTGGACGAAGTAGTTATCAACATTTATTGTGGATGAAGAGGATATTATAAGAGTACGATCTTTTTCAGGGGGAGATGATCTTATACTGCAACAACGTGAGTGCAATCAACACTTTAAAGAACCATTTTACTCGAGAGCCGTTGGAAAAGAAGTTGATCACACTGAAGCATGTTGCAACAGGTGTAATCAAGGAGGTTGCAAACGTTGGTCCTAAATTTACTCAGATTTCTGTTGGAGAATGCTGAGTCATATGAGAGTGTATAAACATTTGTTGCACCATTGATTGATAAGCTAGGAAAACCAACCGAGAATGAGTCAGATGATTAAAAGGAAGTGAAAAAGGCTTGTTAAAGTAGAAGTAGAATATGATAGAGCATGGAATGTAACATATGAGGCTAATGATAGAATTCTGGAAGATGAAGAAACTTGTGAAGCATTGGTAGATGTTGCTAATGTCAAGAATAAGAAGAAGAAACTGGTGAAATAGTAGAGGAGTCTATTGAGATTGATGAAGATGTCTTGAAAGAAGAAGAAATTGCTTATGGAGAGGAAGATGTTGTTGAAGAAGCTGTCAAGACAAAGCAACCGATGAGAATAAATCTGACAGTGGATATCACTCAGAAAAGGGGATCGGTGACAAAAGCAGTGACGATGATTGTTGGAACAAAAAATGAGGCTACTTAAGCAGCAGATAAGGACACCGGGGCAGAGGTTGATGAGCAGTAAGGATGTTGAAATTGCTTAAAGTGAAGATGTTCCATCAGTTTCGGAAATGAGAGTTAACCCGTGTCGAAAGGTCAGAAACAGGGTGAACAGGTTGTTGAAGCAGACTAAAGGGAAAGTGATGCAGCGTGTGTGGGCAATATGAAAGATAAAGTTTGAATGCCGCAGATCGAACTACAAACAAGAGAGAGAAAACTTTAATTTTTATAACTTGATCGACTGATTTCTCTACTTTCTTGGTTTTGCTTATACAGTAAACAAAATCTGAAAAATTAGGAAAATTGATTTTCTAAATCTATTAGAATATCCAAATCTTACAAAATTTCTAATCATTATCAAAATAAAGAAACTTATCTAAATAAAATTAGGAAACTGATATAAAATATCCTAAAAATATTAAAAATTCAAAATAAAATAGTAAAACACTCAAGATGGGTTTAACAGCTCATCATCCCGTAGCAAAAGTACTAAGTTTTAACCGTGGCGAAGTTCTCTTCAAAACGAGATATTACAAGACTTAATCGAATTCCTAGATGATCTATCAGATGACACTAAGCGATTCGCTCTGCATCATTCCTCCGTTGTTGAGAAGATTCGTTCTCGAATCAAAACATTTTCACCATCTTTGTTGTTCTTTTTGAACTCCTTCTACCAAGAGATCTTGTCCTTCATAGTTTAAGCACGAGTATTTTTCAACTATTGCCCCCTAACATGTCCACGAACTCTTATACTCATCAATGAAATAAGACAGTCCTTAAAAACTTTGGTGAAGTCCAAAATCTCTTGTTGGGTGATTCTGAATGGGATGGCTCCTTCACTATGATTAGCCACGCTGTTATCATATTTAGCAAAAAATCATTCATCCGGTGAGTCACGAGATTCAACTACCGACATGCAACTCAGCTTTATCCCTCATCACATCGTAATTAACTGCGTTCATCCTTCGATTCTCCTCTTCAAGGCGCATCTCTTCTATGAGTGCACACAGTTGTTTAGGAGCTATCTGCATAGGAATGATCTGAATCAAAACCACTCTGATGCAGCGGGTGTGGGCTATATGAATAAATATTTTGAACTCAAGCCCTCGGGCCGAATTACAAACAAAGGGAGAAAACTCCAATTTTTACAAACTTGATCGATTGATTTCTCTACTTTCTTGGTTTTGTTTATATAGAAAAGAAAACCTACAAATTAGGAAAATAGATTATCTAAATCAATTAGAATATCTAAATCTTACAAAATTTCTAATGCTTATCAAAATAAAGAAACTTACCCAAAATAAAATGAAGAAACTAATCTAAAATTATCATAAAATATTAAAATTTGAAATAAAATAGTAAATATACTCCGGATGGGTTCAAAAGCTCATCTTTCAGTAGCAAATCTATTAAGTTTTATCTTTGACGTTGTTCTCTTCAAAACAAGATATTACACGATCTAATTAGACTCCGATATGATCTGCCAGATGACATCGTGTCATTTGTTTTGCATTAGAAAGTAAATGTATCATTTTAGTAAAATCAGATGAAATCATGGTTACCCTACGAAAGAAAATTGATCTTGTTATCAGGTAGTGAAGAAGTCTTAGCATATGTGAACTTTGATTGCTAGCAGGGTGTCTAAGCATAAGAAGTCGAGAGCTGTACGGTGAACCAATGTAAGGATGCTAGAGCTGATTGTTGTTGCAAAAGAGATTGCCTAGGTGATTTTTCTAAGGAGTCGCGTATCGAATGATGAGAAAGATTTTTCTCTAGTGATAAGGAAGGTACTGATGGCTAAGGAGTCGAAGAAAAAGGCTAAAGCACCAAAGAATTTGGTTGAGTTAAAAGCAGATAAAACCACATGATTAGGCTGCTGAGGCACCAG